>PVKA01002478.1:0-124284 GCA_004027165.1 Ctenomys sociabilis | reverse complement strand
CAGCCTTTTCATCTTCTTATGTGGGATTGAGAACCATTGTGCACACTGAATGACTCCCTCTTTAAATAAATCATCATATCAGTAAGACCTGTGAGAGGTGAGAATCTGCATAAGGAATAGGGTGACAGGTTCCTCAGAAAGTGTGTTTGGTGGGGTGATTCCACATGACAGTTTTTGTTTTTTTTTTTAATTTTTGTTTTATTGAAGTACAAATATCCATGAGACAGTTTTACGATACCTTGACAAGATGGATTTGCTAAATTAATACACTGCAAACTTTTCATAATGTTTTGGTATCATACAAGGTACATACATGATATTATATTTACAGACATTATTATACCATATGTCTCTTATCAGTAAATAAATAGAGTGTAGCTGTTTGCATATCTTATTTTTTATATCTGAATTACATCAAAGATTCAATAATTAATACTTTCTACCTTGTTATTTTCCTTGTGGTTGTCCATAGTACTGTAAGCTGACATAATATCCTGTCCAGTCACCATTAGTGCAAATCTTGCTCTCATAGTATTATGTAGAAGCACAGCATTATCTATCCCAACTATACTGTCCATACACACATCATGGTTTTTTCTTTCTATACCCCTTCCTTTGTCTACACCTGTCAAAGGTGGGCACTCCATTGTCATTCAACTAACTTAGGTGCTTGAACTCGACAACACCATCTAACACAGTCCAGCATTCCACAACAATAGTGGGTTATTCAAAGAAGTTGTCGACCATAGCCATTTACAGCTCAGCTTAATATTATGGCCCCGCGATGTATACTTCATTTTTACACTTTTCTGCTGGATGGTGAAGACCTAGATAGAGCAAGACTTATATACCAACACATGTACTTTATGTTTCTTATGAGGTCAAGTCCCCTCAGGGCTTATCTTGTAGTCCTGTACCTTATTTTGTAGATCTTTTGTCTGTGTCATCCATGTGGATGAGTCACGGCCAATGCTTGACCAGTTTGGTCTCTGTGAGAGCCTGAGAGAAAGTTTTCTCTCCATGTGACTCTCCCCAGGTACACTATAGAACTTCAATCTCTTTCCTCTGTGGCTCCATAATCTCCTTGTTCAGAAAATTTGGAGCTCAACTGAGTTTCATGATGTTGCAGTACAGGTTCTCCTATGTCCTGAGCCTTCGCTGACCTTGAAAGGCTAGGGCCAAAATGTTGGCTGGCCTTGTGGCTCTTCTATTTCTCCAACTCTGATTTGTGAACTTAGGTTGTTAAGTATCCAGAAGAAAAGCTGATTAGTATCCTGCAGCATATGCCATTCACTTTGCCTTATCTGACTCAATTGATTTTAGTTGTTGTTGTACGTTTCCTTTTGTGTTTCTGCTTTTTGCTTGTTATACTAGGGAAACTATATGAGATTTACACATGTGTGTCTGGTTTATTTCACTTATGAGTATATGTTTAAGTGGCATCCACTTCAGTATAAATGTTTCAAACTTATCATTCTTAATAGCTGAGTTATACTCCATTATATAGAAATACCACATCTTTTTCAACCATTCCTCATGACATCTTGGTTGTTTCCAAGATTTTGCTATCACACATTGCGCTGCTATAAACATAGCTACACATATATCACTATGATACAATGTTTTCAGATCCTTTGGGAAAATTCCCAGTAGGAGGATAGGTGGCTTGAATGGGATTTCCAGTCCTACTCTTTTGAGGAGTCTCCACACTGACCTCCACAATGGTTGTACCAGTCTATATTCCCACCAGCAGTGGAGAAGTGTTCCCTTTTCTCCACAACCTCTCCAACATTTGTTGTTGATTGATTTCCATTATTATGGAAATAATAATGATAGCCGTTCTTTCTAGAATGAGATGGTATCTCAGTGTTGTTTTTATTTGCATTTCACGAATGACTAGCGATGTGGAACATTTTTTCATATATTTATTCGCTTCTTTAATCAACATGGTATTGGCAACAAAATAGACCTGAGGATCAGTGGAATAGATTAGAAGACGCAGAGGCATCTACGAAAACACTCAGCCATCTTATCTTCAACAAAGGGGCTACAAAAGCTCACTGGAAGAAAGATAGCCTCTTTAACAAATGGTGCTGGTAAACATGGCTTTCTATATGCCGAAAACTAAAACTTGACCATGCTCTATCACCATGCACTAAGTTAAAGTCAAAATGGATTAAAGATCTAAATATTAAAACAGAAACACTCAATCTCCTGGAAGAGAAAATAGGAGGAACTCTTGAAGACACAGGGGCAGGTAAAGAGTTCATGAACAATATATATATTCGCACGGGAAGCACTTGAAAGAATCAACAACTGGGATCAACTCTTCTTAAGGAGCTTCTGCATGTCAAAAGAAATTGTCAACAGTGAAAAGACAACCCACAAATTTTGAAAAAATCCTAACTAATAAGCAGTCAGACAGAGGACTACTGTCTAGAATATATAAAGAACTAAGATATAACAGGGCCCTCAAATTTAAACACCCAATTCAGAAATAAGCATCTGAGATGAATGCACACTTCTCAGTCCACATGACAGTTTTAATAGTTGCCTTGTGTGGTGACTAAGGTTGAGCCACTTGTTTGCTTGTGCCATCTAAGATAAAGTGATATGCAGGTCTCGAGGGGCAGGTTCGGCTCACCCTGTGCTATGCTGTTTGGTCAGTTTGTGCTGCAGTTTGTGCTTGGCTTCCTCTCCCAGGCTGGGACCCAGCTATGCCTTGCTGGCTGCGGTTTAATCTGGAGCCATTTGCAGATGCAATGCAGCTGTTTCATACCTTTGAAATTCAAAAAGTCATCTTTCAACCTTTGCTGGAGACACAGGGTCACTAACTTGCGAGCCTGTTTTTTTTTTTTTCCACATTTACATGTGAGCAAAATTGAGGACATTTTTTTCTCCCCCAAACACAGGAGAGTGTAGTCTTCTTAAAAGTGATGCCATTTTTTTTTTTTTTTTTATTATTGTTCATCTTTGAGTTTGCATAACTATTTTCAGTGTTTGTGAAGAGCAGGTTAGAGCACACTAACCCAGTGTCAGAACATTCGCTGACTTTCTGTGTTCTCAGACATAGTTTCCATCCTGTGCTTTGCTAAGTCTGTGCTCCTCTCTGAGGTGTCCCCCAGGTGTTCTGGCCACTTTCAGGACTCAGACACACCAAGGCTTGCCTTTGCCTTTGGGGATTTTCTGTGTATCATCAGGTCCTGGGGTGCATTTGCACTTTGCAGTCTCCTCTCAATCAAACCTCAGTGCCCCTCTGTACTGTGCATTGCACATCACTGCCATCCTTACTAGATTCCTCTTGGTGATGGACCTTCTGTCAGCAAATCCTTTTTCAGCCTGCTGTGAAACACAGTTCTAAGTTGCCAATGATGCTGGCCAGGTCAGTTTACATGATTGGTAGAGAAGAGAAGCAATCAGCAGGTAGTTGAAAAATACATCCTAAAAGTAGAATGAAATAAGTCTTGGGGGCAGTTCTGTGGTGTTCTTGGAAAGATTCCTGAAGAGGGGACATTTGATCTGAGTCTTGATTGGAGTGAAAGTAATACAAAGCTGAATGAGGAGAGTGGAGAGGGACATGTGCAAGCAGAGGTCAGGGTGAGTGCTACAGCATCAGAATGGGAATGGAAAGCAGGTGGGAGTGGGTGGAAAGGAGTCCAGGAGGAGGTTGGGAGGAGGTGTGGTTGGGCAGTGCAGGGCCGACTTCTGTGCCCCGTCAGTCAGCCATTGAAGTCTGGGAAGCCCCGAGAAGGCTTCATTCAGGATAGTATAGAAAGTGTGGCCTGTGGAGACTGTGGCACAGAAATGGGAGCCTACTTAGGATGCTATTGCTGTAGGCCCAGGGAGGGAGAATGGTGCATAGGGTCTGGGTTTTCTCCACAGAGTCAGAGCAAGGTAGAGTGGAAAGTTAATGGAGTGAGGGCACAAAGTAAGGTGTTCCCTTTCCTGAGAGTGGGGCAGTCGGGGGTGAGAATTCTGCTTTCTGTTAGATTGGAAGTCTTTTGGGGTCAAGGACTTCACCTTACTCATTTCTGGGTTTTAAAATGTCAGTTATATAATGTGATTGATAAAAATTTAGTGAATAGATTTAAGAATGAAATTTTTGCAAAATGTATGGGTCCTTTGGGGAAAGCTTTTTCTTTTTTTTTTTTGGCCACTCAGCCCACCCTGAGGGCAGGGCTGGCGCAGCATGTGGTGCTGGGGATTGAACCATGGTCTCCTGTGCCTGCCTGAGCTTGCTCAGCAGGCGCTTTAGACTGCTGAGCTGTCTTGCCGGCCCCAGCTTTTTCTTTTTTAATAAGTTTTCTAAACATGGATGGTCTAAATGTTGAAGCGAGCATGGTGTGCCGAACAGTGTGCTTTTGTGGCGTGAGTCTAGGCCCAGATGACAGTGCTCTTATGTGTGAGCAATCTCAAGGTCATTTTTGAATGGGTTTGTGAGGAAATGGAGAATTAGGCACAGGCAATCAGAGCCCACGTGGGAATCAGTCTGTTTTAGAGTAGATTGCAGTTAGCTGAGGAAATGGCTCTGGATTTATCCTATACTACCATCACCCATCCCATTCACCTGGCTTCTCTTAACACACATTTTTGTTTTTGCTACCTCTGTGATACTTGTTGGTACAAATTCAGGCAAAAGTCATCTAATAGTTCATCATGCCTTCCTTCTCCCTGACTTGCAGCCCCTCTCAGCTTGCCACCTGCTGCAGAGAAATGATTACCTGTGAATTAAAATATAATTGGAGAAAAATTGCTTAGTCTGATTTATGGGAAGGAGACATCTTGTGAAGTCGTTTGCTGCAGTATGGGGCAAAATGAAGCAGAATTAAAGCTATACTTATGTTGCTTATCTATTTCGTTTTCTTTTGATATTACAGATGTATATACCTTCATTCTAAATAAGATACTGTGCAGCAAACTGGAAGAACATTGAAAGAAATGTGTTGAATGCTTGGACCCTGGCTTATTAATTTTTTGAATTCAGACAGTAAGCTGCTAGACCCAGTGTGTACTTGTTTCTAAGGGTGGAAATGCAGGACTGAGGTGTGTCTGGGCAGAGCAGTGTGTGTTTAAGGTTTTGTTATGCACCACCAGTCTGGTGTCAGACAGACTATAGAGAGCTGAGGAGAGTGGCAGGGACTGTGAGCACTTTGAGGGTGGTGCCTCAGGAGCTGGTCAGTTTTCTGGGATGTTAAGGCAGGGATGGGGCAAGGTGAAGTGAAGGAGGGATTGTCTTCCTGTTGCCAGGGCTCCTGTGAGTATCCATGCCATGATGTGTCGGGTGATTGAGAAGCCAGAAGTTTTAGGCTGCTAGGAGGAATCTTTATGAACATGGAGCTCACCTCTAGCCATGTCATAGAATCTGTGATAACCTTATTTCCCAGGAACCCATTTGCCCTCAACTTCATAGAGGCAAACCACTTTTCTTTATTATAACATCTTCCTCAGTTTCTGTGTAGTGTGGATCACCTGTGTAGTGCAGCAACAGTCAGAAAAGGGTGATGCAGAGGGCATGGCAGGTCCCATGGGATGCTGAGTAAAAGCTACACTGAAGCCTTAGGTTGGGGCTTTCCTCCTTGAGGGTGTGGCATACAGATAACAAACCTGCCTTGCTTAGATTGGATGGAGGAGTGCTACCTGGACATGATCCTGGACCTTCACTGCCTGAAATCACTTGCCTCTGTTCTGATGAATTCTCTCCAAGACTCACCAGTGGCTGTGCTGTGCAAATAGAACAGGAAGACTGCAGAGGAGATCCACTGGGGAAAGGAAATTTCATGGGCAAACCAGATGGAGGCTTAGAGAGAGCCATGCTGAGGGTCAGGAAGAGATAAGAGAACTCTGTGAGCCAAGTCCTGGCTGGATAGAGCTCTGAGAGCCAGGCACTGATTCTTCGGTTTGCTTTGATAAATGAGGAGAGCTGCCCCTTGGGGAGATGTGCCTTTGGATTGGGCAGGTGGATTGGGCAGGAGAGAGACTGCAGCTCAGGATCTGCCGGCACATACATATACTGCATATGTGGAACATTTTGATACTTCTAGCCAGCTTGTTTTTTGGTTACTTCTTTCCAGCTTGTCAGCTTGTTTTTAAAGCATGTTCACAATTTATGATGAAAATATGGTCCCAAACACAACATAGAATTTTTCTATATGCTAATAAGTATGTGGCAACTAATTTCTTCACTTTCTAAAAAATAAATGTCATTGTTATGGTTTGTGTCTAGTTGTTCTTCCAAATCCTCCTGTAGTCATGGGGTGTGGACTTCTACAGTTTGTGATTAACTCATGATCCACTGGGATTATGTGATCCAAGGCTAGGATTATGGGTCTTAGTACTGCTGGGATTATGGGTGTGAATACTTCCTCCAGCCTGGGGCAGAGAGCCTGAATGGAATATAACAGACAGAGAGACAGACTTTCTTTAGCTATTGCTCTTTGTCATTGTTGCTGTTCGGCCATCATGAATTGCTGCTCTCTGCCATGTGCCATTCTGCCTTGGAGCCAGCTCCAGTAACTGTGAGCTAAATAAACCTTTCCTTTCTTCATTTTGGACATTGGGTATTTGTCCCAGCAATGAGAGAAGAGTAACTAAGACAGTGGTACAATGAACTTAATGCAACGAGTTACAATTTAACCATTTTAAGGGTGCATGGGGTTGTGTACATTTGACATTGATGAACAACCAGCCACTCCTCAGAATGCTTATCATCTTGTGAAGTGAAAGTCTACCCATAGGTAGCTTCCCACTCTCTCCTCATCCCCAGTTTCTGACAACTGTTATTTTACCTTTTGTCCCATGAGTTTGATTACCTTTGATTCCTCAAGTAAGTGGAGTCATCCAGTGTATGTCTTCCATTGAGCAGTTTATTTCACTTGACATGCCTTCAAGGCTCATCTACACTGAAGTATCAGAATCTCCTTTTATGGTTGAACGATCGTCCATTTTATGTATTTGTCTCATTTGGTTTGTCTGTTCATCATGAGAATACATAGTTTCCATTTTGGGCTATTGTGAATCATGCTGCTGTGACTTGTATGTGAAAATACTTCATGGAGAGTTCAATTTACATTCTTCTAAGTGCTTAAACTAGAACGGAATTGCTTGATTATATCATAGTTTTCTTCGGAATTTTTCAAGGACTGCCATACTGTTTTCTACTGTGTAACTTTACCTTCTCACCAGCAGTGTACAGAGGTCCCCCATTCCTCCCCATCCACTTCAGCACTTGATATTTGTTGACTTTTGCTAATAGCTCCCCTACCAGTAGATGAGAGGTGGCATCTTGGTGGAAGTTTTCTTCACTCTTTTTTCTTCAATTTTCCCAAGAATGTCCAATTTTGAAGAATATATCTTAACATTCCCACAGTCTAGTAAATGTGAGTGAACATTAATGTGAATTGATTTCCTGAGGCTTTCAAACGACTCATTCAATGTGTCTTAAAGCCCAGCCAGTGTTAAGAGACCAGGAACTGTTAATAGCTGAGGAGCAGTATGGTCATTTTGACTGCAAGGGCTCCTTCTGCTGCTGCATAAGGAGATCCTTGGAGAAGCCTCAGCAAGGACTCCAAAGGAAGCAGCTAGAACTGAGGCAGTGGTATTGGACACCTAGAATGGGGAGCTGCAGACGTGATGAAGGCTGTAGGTCCTGTGTTATTAGTTGGCTGTGGAATGTCATCAAGGAGAAAAGATGGTGACTTCTAGTTTCTGGCTTGATAATTGGTGTAAGATGCAGGCTATTCAGCCAAAACAAAAATATGGAGGAACAGGTTGTGTAGAAATGGAAAGGCTAATGACAGCAACCTTGAAAAACTGGGCCCTACACCTGCAGTTTCCCCCTGTGTGTACTGTGCCATAAATCAGGTAACCCAAAGGAAAAGTCAGGGTTCGTGGCATCTGTAAAGCACTCTTCCCTTGTCTCTCAGGATGAAGGCAGCTCCCTACTACATAAAAATCAGTGTGTGCAGATCTGTCACAGGTCTCTCATTCCTGCATCTAGGGTGTGAGGGCCCGCCTTTTGTCCTGTCCTAGTAGGCTTGAGGGATTTAGACTGACCAAGGCTCAGGCACCTCCTTCTAGGGGGGCTTGCTCCCATTCTTGCCCTAGGCTTCTGAGCACCAGCCTCTTTCCTTGTCCTTTGATGGCAATCAAGGCCCACTCTGTGCCTTGGGAATTCTGTTGTCGCAGATTGGCTCCACACGGGAGTGTCCCACCTGTTTTCCTTACTGTCCCTTGCTCTGTTCCAAGAAAACTGTGGGACCTTTTTGCCCTGAAAATTTTGATCCCATCACTGAGAAAGAACACGTAGAAAGGACCCACATCTGGACTTCTCTCCTAGTCTGAACCCGAGGAGCAAATTATACACTGCGGGGTGATTTACAAGATTTTCTGTTAGGTCGTTCTCCAACATGAGCTATTACTACTTTCCACCTTAAACAGGTGTTCCATTTAATAGAACACCTTTTCACACCTGTTCCCAGCTTTGCGCATCTATAAAACCATCCGTGGAATCCACATTCTTCTTTTTGCTAGAACTTCATGGCTCTAGGAAGTGTTCCCTGCATCTTCAGTTTGAGCTAAATGCCTTCTCATTATTCTTTGATGTTCTGTGCTTATGTCTGCCCTAGCTCTTTCTGAACTCAACTCATTGATCCCTGCATTTTTAAATGATGGAGACTTTTTGAAGGCAGGGACCATGCTGCGTCCATCTTTGAATCTTGCACAAAGAAACTTGCACACATTGGGCTCTGAAACACACCTCGCTGAGGTGTGTTTTTGTATACTGTTGCATGTAGGATGTCAGCTCATAGTTCTTGAGGGCTCTCTTGCTTCAAACAGGTTATGTGTCAACTTAAGTATCTCCACATTAGGACCTCTTGTCTTTCTGAGTGCTTCCTACATTTTTGCATGTTTCTTAGTGATTTCAGATTAATGTCTGTCTTGGTAAAGCTGAGTAATTTACAATAGACCAAAGTGTTCTGCTTAATATTCAGTTTCCTCCAGAGCAAAGCTCTACAAATGAATTATAGCTGGTTTTCGGATTATTGTAACCAGAAGATCAAGCTTACCTCCAAACATCCAATTTTGTCTTTGCCCAATAGGCAACCCACTAATTTTCCAGTAGCCTATGTATTGAAAAAAGTTATATTCTGAATTGTAGTAAGATTTGGAGGTTTAAAAAGCAAGCCCTTGCTACCCAAGAATGTTTTCTCCATCTAACTGGGCATGTAAAGTTGGATACATCATTTCTAATGTAGTTTTGGAACTTACTGCTGGCCTGCATCTCGAGCTCACTGGAAACTGATTTGTACACACATGCGTGGTACATAGTGCCAGAGAATTTTTTGATGGGGCAGAGCAGCCTGGTGGCTTCCTCTGGGAACAAGCTCCACTTTGGAGGAGTGCCCAGCTGGGGTCCTTGCCAGCAGATAACTCCCTGCATGGGGAACGTTTCTCCTCAGCTGGCGCAGTTTCTTGAAGGAAAGCAAGCCGACTGCTTGGCTTCTCTGCCTTGAGTGGTGGGGACTGCAAATAGGCAGCTAACTTGGCAGGATGTAGAAGCTTTCACAGCTTCTTGAAAGTGCTTGAAGCAAAATTAGATACTTTCCAAGTTCATTTTAGTCTTGAAAATACAATTTTTTTTATTGGCACATTAGCCTCATTTGAACATTAATCAGTGAGTGGTGAGCCTATTTAAATGGATAAATGTGAATCACTACATTGTGAAAAGAAAGAACACCTTGGTTTCAAACCCAGTTAGTAAAAAGCTGTCAAAAGACAGGCTCAGACCTGTATTTTGTAAGTCACTTTCAGAGGTCCCTTCAAGGAGCTTTGGTTGGCTTCAGGGCCAGCATAAACTTCAGTGGCTGTGGAAGAAGATGAGTTTAAAGTCATCAGTGGCCAAGAGAGTCAAGTGGATGGGAAATAGTGTGTAATTTAATGTTCACATCATGGGAAATTTAAAAGTCACAAATGTAAAAACAAAAATACTATAATGTAATATGTTGCTATATATTATAACCTTTCTCTTTTTCACTTGTCGTTCTCTCCCTGTCCCTGTCTATCTACATGTGCACATGTACATAGATAAAGGTTATTGGGCTGGCCAGATAACTCAGTGGATGACAGCACCTGCAAGCAGGCACAGGGGCTGGAGGTCAATCTGGGGACCTGCCATGCTTGCCTTGCCCCCAGGGCATGCTGAGATGATGATTAAAACTGCGCATGGTGGCGCATGCCTGTAATCCCAGCTCTTGGAAGGCTGTAAATAGGCGGATCACTACGAGTCTGATCTAGTAGTAGTGAGACTCTGAACACCTGGTAGACCTTTCCCTAAAATGAAAAAATAAAAGAAATTATTGACCTATCTGTATTCATATATTCCGTCTTTTTCTTTCTTTCTTTCATTTTTTTTTTTTTTTTTTTAAATATATTTAGTACAGGGTCTACATGGTCTCACTACACAGACCAGACTCATAATGATTCTCCTGTTTTCAGCTTTCTACGTGCTGGGGTTACAGGCACTCACCACCACAACCCATGCCCAGTCTCATTCACTCTCTCAATGTACCTTGGGTGTGTGGCCGGCACAGTGTGTGGAGAATCAAACCTGCATTTATGCAAATGGGTACTTTAATCTGCTGTGCTATCTGGTCAGCTCTCCCTCTTTTTCTAAGAGAGATTTTTATGTAATATATTTTTCCTTTTACAACTATTCTTGTATGTCAGGCTAAGGACCATGTGATATCCCATTGTGCAAATATACTATAAACTGTTGAACTTATCTTCTGTTGATGGGGATTGTAAAATCTTGTTTTTAAAGTGGTTAGCAAGATATCTCAGCAGACTAAGCACCTGCTTATGCAAGTGCAGGAACCAGAGTTTGATTCCTGGCACCACATGCTGCACAGGCTGAGCCCCTGGGCACATTGAGCCGGCCACTGAGACTGGGTATGGTGATGCATACCTGTAATTCCAGTGTGGGGAGGCTGAAAAGAGAATCACCATAAGTCTGAGCTGTACAGTGAGACCCTGTACTAAATACATAATAAATAAATAAATAAATAAATAAATAAATAAAATCCAAGAAAAGAGAGAAAAGAAATTGTTTTAAAAATAAAATAAAATATCATTTTTACCTTACACAGGTGATTGGGGTAAAGATATTTCTAGCTAAATCTTTATGCTTTTCCTTGCGAGAAAGAAAAAGTAAAGATAGACTTTCTAGGTCAAAGAGAGTTACTGTTTTAAATTCTCTATCCACATTCACAAGATATTCTCCCTGTAGTATTGTTACACATCACCACCATTCCCGTTGATCTGTAGGAGAGAGACATGCAAATTGCAAAGGGATCTAGAATCTTTGAATGTGTCAGTATAAGTCACTTCCCTAAGTGCAATAGTAGGCTGCTTCCAGGAACTAGGATGCAAGTTTGCTGTAGCAGTGGCTATTGAAAAGCAAGCTCTGGGCACTCTTGTTGTCGCCAAGGATCTATCAGTCACCTAAATCTTGTATACTGAGCTATGTGCTCTGCTGGTATTTTGTATGAGGTGAGCTCCAGCCATCCCAGTGCTTTCTCATTGAAAATGTGACTAGAGTCCAGAATACATTGCCAAAAAGAACTCGGGACAGAGTTCTAGAATGCAGATGCAAAAAGGCAAAGGCACCAAGATGATAGTGAAGCCTCCTTTCCCAAGCTTCTGTAAGAGGAAAGCAGCATTGTTCTTCCCTGTCCCACCCTTTTCCTAGGCTTCGTATCACTTCCCTCCACATAGCTGCTCTGCACATCACATTAGGGAGAAAGTACAACGGCTTCTGATGGCTGCATTCTGGGTTGTTTCAACTCGGCTTCCCTGTAGATGTCTGCTAGCTCAAAAAGGAGGTGCACCACCTGGTTTATGCCCACTCAGAGTCCAGCAGAGCACCTGGAGCTTAATAGGCATTTGAGAAATGTGCTCAAGAGAAGCTCACTTTCCCCTTGGTAGTAGTTGGACAGGCCTTCAGTGGTAGATCCTGCTAGTGGTTGGAGAGTTCTTAGTGGAACTTTCATCTTCAGGTAAAGTCCTGGTCCCCACTGCACTGCAGTTCTGGGAGGAAAGGGCGCTTTCTCTTGTAGCATGGCTCCTGCTAGCTGTGGTGAGCTCTCTTGCTCACTTCCTCTTACTTCGTAAGTTGTCTTATCTAGTTTTTCCTTTGTTAACCTTGAGCATGGAAGTTTAATACATGTTGTTGGCCAGTATTTATGCTGCTGGTAATTTAGTAGTTAGCTTGTGTGTTCATTGATGGTTATTTACTATGTTTGTCTCTGCTGTTGTATATTTTTAGTTTGGTTTGCCGCAGTGCTGGTTTCTCCTGTAATTAGTATTAATTACAGATCCCGCTTTTGCTTTTTTGTTCTTGAGTATTATTCCACTTTGAGCCATTTTAAATGATGAGTGTTGTTTTCTGTTAACCATGTTGTGTAGCAATAGTGAATGATTTGGGAGCTTACCTTGGTCTCAGTTGTCTTGCTGTTTTATGGACCATATATTAACTTGACAATTGGTATAGATTGGCTTAAATAGCTTGTTAAGACACACAGCCTTAGGACACTAAGGTGGTGAAAGCAGTGTTTTGAAAGAAGTAGGCTACTTTCTCTGTTAACTAAGATTAGTATTAATTACAGATCCCGCTTTTGCTTTTTTGTTCTTGAGTATTATTCTACTTTGAGCCATTTTAAATGATGAGTGTTGTTTTCTGTTTCCAAAGTAGGCTGAGAGAGGAGCTGTTGAAGTCAAACAACAATTTATTTTATTTTCAATTGCCTTGTCTGAGTAGTGGGCTGTGTGTGTGTGCCTCCCTCCTTTTATAATTGCATGATCCACAGCTGAGTTGTAAAGGTCAGCTGAGAACACAAGACTTTTCTAAGTGGAATGGTGAGTGATTGTTATGGGCAAGAGTAGAAGACAGCAGCCTTCCTTCTAGTCCTGTACTCCAGTGTGGTTTTCCATTAACTTGATTTCATGCTGCTAGCTCTCTGTTGCAAGTTAATTTCCCTGATTAGAATATGTTGCCAGTTGTCTTGGGGATTCCAGTTGTATTGTCCTTCCTGCTCCCTGGGTCTTCATCTTCTATTCCTATACCCTGGAATACTGACCCAGGTGTCCACAGTGTGTCACACAGCAAAATCTAGATGGTCTCTAAGATACCAGTGTAGATGTCCCTTTCTCAAGCCAAATTCCATCCCTTTGGTTATGTAATGTTTGTTGGTATGATCACATATCTACTATTGGTTCCTATATTTAGTGGTAAGTGAAAGGGTTTCATTTTTCTCAGTTTTATGTCTCCAACTCAAATTAGGTGTTCTAAGAAAAAAATTTATCAGAATCTGTATTGTGATTGTGAATTTGAATTGTTCTCCAGTGAGGCACTTCTGTCCCTTCTTTGATCAGATACTATATAGTAGTCTTAATCTTGAGTGGCTGTTTTCCAACTCAAGTGACATCAAATGCTTAATCATCAGCAATGGTGCCTGTGTCTTCAACATATTAAAGTTAATTGCTGTCATTGATGGAAATGAACCAGAATTTGACAAAAGAAAAGCAAAAGTCAAACACTTGGTATAACCAAAGTAGATTTTTAAGATTCAAGTAGTTTTTCTTATTATAAGTAATCACAAGTGTACTCTATCCTTCCACCAAGAAATCATCATGAGTTTACACTGGTATAGTAGCTTTTATTTTTAAAGTACATGTGGTATACGGTATGTGATTATGTGCCAGATATGATCTTACATTATAATAGGGCATTAAAAACTGTGCGGGCACACTTAATATGCAACTCTGTCTTCTGCTTTTCTATTGACCTTCTGTTGTGAGCTTATTCTGAGGCCCTTGAATATGAGCATTCTGCTTACATCACAATTTAACCATTTATCAGTACAATTAATTAAATACAGAATTACCAAAACTTGTATATTTGCATTAATTTGTATAAGATAATATTGCAGGATATATAAAATGATTTTATCAAATTTATTTAATACAATAATTAACTGGTTGAAATGACATCTGCCCAGATGATGCTCAGGATATTCAGTAGAAACAAACAGCTGTCTGAATGCTTGAGGTAAACTCTTAAGTGATTGGCTTTTGCCTAATAATTTAAAACCCGCTATTTTTGTGTCTTCCCCCTATTTAAATTGCTGATGACACTGAAATAAATTGTCTTATAAATCTTTACCTAGTTTGCTATTTTGTGAGACAAATCTATGCCTCAGATTGTTTCATTTCTGACTGTGGGATAGAACCCAGGACTTCTTCCATGGTGAAGAAAACACTCTACCATGAAACTGTTTCCAAGCCCAACATCCAGAATTTTTTTTTTTTTTGTCAGCTGGGCATGGTGGGGCACACCTATAATCACAGTGCTCAGGGAGACTGAGGCAGGAAGATTATCATGAGTTATAGGCCAGCCTGGGCTACATACGTGAGTTCAAGGCTAGCCTAAAATATATAATAAGATAGTGTGTCAAAAAACAAAAACAAAAAAAATAAACTAAATTCTTTATTAGCAGCAGTTATGTTAAAGCAATAACGGGGACAATGGAGAGAGAGAGAGAGAGAGAGAGAGAGAGAGAGAGAGAGAGAGAGAGAGAGAGAGAGAAACACCATAGAGTTGACTCCCTGAAAGGAAAGACCTGACAGTGGCCAGCTGGCCACAGAGTGGCTGTTGGAACCAGGATGGCCCAGACTTTCCCCAGCCCTGTTGGTGCTACAGAAGCTATGCTCCAGGTTGTGATATTAGGCATGTTAGGTTCTATCCTTTTGCATGCAGTATCAAAGGTGTATAAATGTGCAAAGCAGATGCGTGAAAAGCTCTTCAGTCCTGTGATGTATTGTTACTCACAGGAACCTTGGTGCATCTTAAGCTGTCTTTTGCATCTGCAGAATCTTTTGCTCTTTTCCTTTTACAACCTCTTCTTGGGCTGTCCTGTGTAGAGCCCACCAGACTTTTCTTCAGAATAGTCTGCCATGTGCATTTCCAACCGTATGAGAGTTTATGAATCATGGTGTACCTATGTCATTAGATTTCATGCTGTTAACCATGTTGTGTAGCAATAGTGAATGATTTGGGAGCTTACCTCAAGGGCACGTTTAAAGGACTGGATCCTAGGAGGACCTTACTGCTGACTCTGAGCTATGTGGGGATAGAGATAGCTGATGGCATAGCAGACTCAGCAGTCTGGTGCAGGTCTGTGATTTACTCATCTTTATCTCTAGATTTGTTAAAGTGAATTCTCAAAGAGTATAAGGAGTGTCACAAAACATTTCTTTTGCTGAGAGAGGCCTGCATTACTGGTACCATCTTCTTCCCATCTGATCCACTGTGACACGTGGGGGTGGGTTTCTGGCTCTGAAGCTCACTCCATGGTTTTCTGAGCACTCGCACTCTCCAAGGTAAGTGTTGGCTGAGCCACCAGTGCATGCCTTGTGGAACAGTGTTAACCTTGCTGTGGAGGAGCCCCAGCAGAGGGGGACAGCACTACTCTGAGATCTGTGTGGCCCTGAGAAGGTTGGCCCTGGGCCTCCTGAGGCCCAGTTCCTCTCCTAGAGCCCCCCCCCCCCCGTTTCCTTCTCTCTTAGCATGCTAGTCTTCCTGGATTCACACTGAGCCATATGTTGAGGTTCCTGGTCTTTGCTTAGCTCCTTCCTCACAGTAGCACCGGACATGTCCTCTAGCTGCTCCTTTCTTTGGTGTAGTTCTCTCCTCAGTGTCCCCTTTTCTCTCCATAGCAACTCCCATGTGACATACTCACCCTTATTAGTTGCTGAACAACCCCACCCCACCCCTGCTAGATGGGAGGTTTATGGGGGCAGGGACTCAACTTTCCTGTGAATCCACAGTGCATAGGACAGCAGCAGGCACACTGATGGCACCATGAACAAAGGCATTGGTAGGTAAGGGTATCGCAAATTCTGAGTATTATGACCAGAGCCAGGATGGGGTGAAACAGTGACCTGTCAGGAAGGTGTCCCAGGAGAGTGTCAGCTTGACTTGCGATGTGAAGCTTGTGTAGCTTCCAAGCCTCACCACATCCCTTTCTTTCATCAAAACAGTAGATAGATAGCAGTCTCCTTGGTTCTGTGTGTACCTCCCATTTCTATTCCTTCCTGCCATTCTTTCACTAAATCTGCCCACATCAGTGTCCTGTGTCTGGCCTCACGCTGCCCCTTGCAAAGCCTGGCACAGCCTGCACCTCTTTCACTTGGCTTCTTCTTGTCTGAGGTGGAAATGACCTCTCTGCTATTTCCTGCCAGAGGAGGTGTGTCACCTTCCATATGGTTTATGTGTGTCCTATTTCCTTTCATTTGGAACTCACTCTGAGAGAAGTGATAGTTCTCTTCTCCATAATCCTGCCTTGTATTCTCTGGGATCTTGGCAAAGGTGTGGGACATGCAGACATGTGGTTAGATACAATGGTAGGGAAATGCCTGTAGTATACCTTCCTAGTAAGTCCAGCAGGGCATATATATTTTGGAGCCATTTCAAACTCTTTTTCGCTGTTTTGGGGGTTCTTTCTGAAGTAAAAAGCACTGTGGTTTGTTTGCAGAGGTAAGACCAATGCTGGGGTAGGTAAGAATGGGTTTGCAGTACAGAGGTGAACTTCGTGTGTCTACTCTGCAGAGGTGGTTATCTTGGATGTTTCTCTCAGGTTCCATGAGCCTCTGTCTCCTGGGCTGAGAGGCAGAAGAGAGGAGGTAGAAGAGAGGGAGGAATGTGAGCAGAGTGGGATGGCTGGTTCTTCACTTTGAACCAGCACTGATCTTATGCTTGGTCAGGAGTGTCTCTGGGTTTAACATAGATGGCTCTGGTCATGTTTATGAGAGCAGTTTATACCACTGTTATGAGAAATGGGCTGAGAGGAACTTGGAGAAAAGTATTTTAGTTCCAAAAAATTTTACTTCTTTTAAAAAAGAGTCATTGTTTCTTTTTGTACTTCAGTTTGTAACACAAAAGACTTGAAACTCTCTCTTCCCAAAGTCATAGTTCTTTCTACTAATGGCTTAAAGTTCATTTGAAAACTGGGGTGCTTTAGATATTTATGTCTAAGCTCTGACTTTAACCTAAGAAGAGTTTTAATTTCACAAACTTTTAAAGTGCGAGACATCTCAATGTGAGAGTTGTGCTGTGTGTAGTGTGCTGCTGGCTAACCTATGGGGCATATAGGGTTATTGAATACTGTCTGGAAAGGCTGGGAGGCAGAGTGATATACGACCTTCAGCCATTTCTCCAAAGCAGCTGCCCTTAACTTTCTAGAGAGCTGAGATCCAGAGGAAAGACCACAGGCTTCCCGTGAAGAGTGAGCAGCTGTGAGAATGGCTGGTGCTTGCCCTTTGTGGTTTCCCCAAATCCCCCCTGGAGAATGATCCCCATGTGGCCTTGAGAAAATATTGAAAACATGGAGCAGGGAAGGGCTGGACAGGCCCAGTAGAGACCCCAGCACCTAAGTCCAGACTGTCTCTTCAGTCTTTAAGATGCTCCAATCTCTGTGGAATTTGCCCAGTTGTAAAATGATAGGAGACTGGCTGAAAGTTCCTGCAGGTAGCAGGGTGGAGAGAGGCTCAGGGATTTTTGATCTACATACCATAATCAGAACCCAATCTCCTATGATGGATCAGGGAGAGGGGAACCATCTTCTGTTGAGTTCCAGGCTAGCTCTAGCTCCTTATTACGGAATACTGCCAAATACTCCAGGCAGCATGCTCAGACTTAGTTCAGAGATAACATGTGTGATGTGTGATAAGAAGTAGCAATATCCTTTGCAGGATCCAATATTACTATGTGTGCTTTCCAGAATTTCCAATTTTGTTAGAATTGTCAAAATGGTGGCAGCAGAGTATCAGGTATGGGACCCTGAGCTCATATGTTGAACAATTGCATGAGTCATTTGCCCACATATCAGCCCTACAAGTCTTTAACCTAAAGGTCATGAAAAATCTAAGTCCATCCCTCGGCTGATAGTGTTTTCCTTACCTGATCATACAACCTGCTGAGAAAACAGAGTGAAGCACACATGTGGGGACTCCTCCATTGGGACACTGCAGCCCGCTTCTGTGGCCTCAGGCATCTCCCTTTTGGATACTTCTCGTCTGGGCTGCATTCTGTCCACTTTACCACAGTGGCCAGCACAGGTGCTGGAGGGCTCTGCTAGCTGTCCTTCCTGGGTTTTAGAAGTGTACCGGCATGAGAGGCACTGTGTCACTGTGAGGACACCATAGGTTAGGACTATTTATCTTTTCAATTTATTTATTTTTTTCTTTTATTTTCTTTTTAATCAGTCTTGTTCTCAGTGCAGTGGTGTGAGCTGAGAGATTTGCATACCTTCACTTTTTGCATTGTTCATAATAACAGGAATGTAAACTGTGAGATACGCAGCTATATCGAAAACTGCTAGGTGTCTCTTAATGAAAAGAAATTATTATTTCTTATAAAAATAGGCCTTGTGCTTTGCCTTTCTGTTGTACCTAACACAGTATGTGCAACTTCCAAATGTCATTTTAGAATGATAAAAACAGCTGCAAAAATAACATCCTTTTGTGGTTTCCCTTTTAATTATAACATTTAGGAAATTAGCATTTAGAGCATGATAATTCTAGTAAAGTAAAATAGTAAATTGTACTTAATTTAAATGCAGCTGCTTTCAAATGCAGTTACATCTGAAGTAGTTTACTCGATACTGACACACTTGCATTTATATTTTATAATCTATTGTGGCTTGCTATGTAAATAATTATCATGGGGTATGGAAAGAAATCCTTTTAAAAGTATAGTCAGTAGATATGTAATACTTAATAGATGATACATATTTATTAGCAACAGCTCACATCACTTCATTTAAAATACCATCCCTGACTTTGTAATTATGACTCTCAGAATGTGTATGGGCTTTGTTTTTAAGACTGGGCAATTTATGTGGGTTTTTTTTTTTTTTTCTTGCTTTATTTTTAAATTGCTACTCCTTTTTTTTTTTTTTGGAAATGGCAATCATTATTCACCAAAGGCTTTCAGTGGAAAATAGCAAAGCTCTGTTTAGAAGCAGGTCACAGAAATGAAGTCACAGCTCTTCATTGAGAATTTAAATGGGACTCTTTCTGATTTTTTGAGTTAGCATTTACATTTCTATAGGTCCTACCCATTTCTGTGGATCCCACTCAGAGCTGCAGCCTCCAGCCTGTGGGCCTGGCAGCTGCCACTGATCCAAAGGCCCTGCTTCACCCCAGTTAGGCATTGAGCTGGAGGTCCTTGGGGGCTGTAGGTCCCCTCCACGCCTGGCTCAGACCATCCTCCCCTATACGCTGGCCAGCAGTGCTCACCTGTGGCCCCTCGCTGTCCCTCTCTTTGCCTTTCCTACTGTTGCTGCTCCTTGCCCTGCTATTTTCTCCAGTGTCTTTTACCCCCTTTCTCAGTGCTGCTGCTATATTGGGTGATTCTGTATGGCTAGCTCATCTGGCAGTATGGTTGCTTAGGTAGTACTCGCTTCACCCAGGAGACTTCTTTGATTTCCAGCCTTCTCTTTCAAGCCTTTTTATGTCCTCATTTAGTTTCTGTTCAATATCTAATCGATTCCTCATACCAGTGTTGAGCTTCTTGAATCCTCAAGTAGTCCTCTTTGGTCATCTGCCAAGAGTCCCAGCTCTAGAGCCACTGACCTGTCTCTTCCCTAAGTCAGTGTCCAGGCACCTCAGCTCATGTTATAAGAAAAAACCATGAGCATAAAGCTGTGTGCCTCTGTAAATTAATAGCCTCAAAACCTGTACAGTTGGCTGTTTTTTTAAAATCTCATTTTCTTTATCAGTTCTTTTAGACCTGGGCCCTTTCACCTATTATAAATTATCTCCCTGTCCCTGCAACCCTACCATCTGTCTTCTTGCTCTTAACAGAGGCCCTTGTTTCTAACCTCACAGAATATAGACACCTAAGAGATAACACGTTCATATCTTGGATCTGCTTTGCAATACCCTTTTATCCTTCTTTCTGTCCCAAAGGCAGAGCACTTGCTTACTTTTCTCAGAGTACCTACAGCCCTACCTGTAGGACTGACAGCTTGTAGCATTTATTCACTGCACAGTGCTCAAGTGTACTCTGATCGGAGCCTCTCACCTAGAGAAAACCAGGATTAAGTATGGATCTATATTGTAGTGGAGAAACTAAGGGTTAGAAAGTTTAAGAGATTCTTTCATTTTTGTGCTAGAGCCAGAAATCAGTTGGCACTAGACCCCTTATCCTGAGGTGTGTTCTCTTCTCTGCCTTCTTGAGGCCCTCTGTGCATCAGATCTTCAGCTTCTTCCCAGTTTGTTTGTTTGTTTGTTTGTTTGTTTATTTATTTATTTATTTATTTATTTATTTATTTTTTATGTCTAGCCCCACTTTCCTAGCTTCTTTATCCTGGAGTCAGATAGGCACCTATCTTTCATCTGTCAAAAAGAACATCAGTCTCTAAATCTACCACTTACCCTTCACAAGTAAAAACACTGAGGAAGTTTTCTGCCACACTGACCTCCCTGTCTCTGTTGTCTGGCAGGCCCTGGCCAGACACAGGCCTCTCCATGTGATCTCCATGTTCTAGGTGTGGTCCCTGGGCCCTATCTTACTTGACACTGCTAAGTCCCTTAGTACCACCGACTCATTGAAACCACCTCTTTACTCTGCCTTCATGTGCTTGCCCTTTCCCATCCTCTGTCTGACTATCCTTATTTGAGGGCTCATTGTTTTCCTCCAGCATCTGCAGTACTTGTGGTCTTTCAGACTTCACATTCCTGGGTAACCACAACCACTCTTGAGGCTTGAATTGATAGAAATCCCAGATCTAAACCTGCAGCCCTACTAAGGACCCAAGGGCCAGGTCATTGTCCATTTTCCCCTTCCTACTGAACATTTCAATTGGGATGATCCTTGGGACTCTTTGGAAGTGAAACAGAGGTCTCCTTCCAGAAGGTGGGATAGGGTCAGTCTAGGAGCTAAATGCAAAGAACTCCAAAGCAGTGCCAAATGTGTAGTGAGTTGGTCAATAACTTAAGTGGGTATTAAGCCCTACCTGGTCCTATCATCTTGGTGCATGCCCTTGACAGCTAGCATTGCTTCCCTTCCCACTGCCACCTCCCTCAACTCTCCTCATCCTGCTGAGCCAGAGTCAGAGTGACTCACAACCCAAGGATGACAGGTGACACCCAGCAAAGTTGTACATATATTTATCTCCCTCAGTCCTGGCTATAGCACTCTGGGGTAGGGCTTGTTCTTTAAGTTCCATAAAAATGAAGTGTCCAAAGCTAGCTAAGTCATACAAAGCCTCATATCCACTGGAATTTGTGTTCCTATCTGCTGGCCTCTGGGCATTTATACTCTACCTTTCCATCCTCTCTCTAACCTGGCAGAAAGCAGTGGCTCATCTGTGGCTCTTCCTTTCTTGTCCCTGCCCCTATCAAAATCCAGCCAGCTATCTAAGTTTGTCAACCTCCTAAATAGAGAAGAGTTTTTGTTTCTTTACCCTGGTTGTCTTTGATCCTGTGTCCACTGACTCTTATTTAAGACACTGAAATGGCTTTCTAATTTGTGTCTTGGATTCCCCTATTGCTCCCCTAACTGCTGTTTTCTACACACTTCCTTTGTGTGTACCCTTCAGCAGCACTGTCCAAGATATGGGCCATCTTTAGGATAAAGTTCACAGTCTTCACTTCCAAGATACTTATCTGTGTGATTTCTCTTGTCCTTTTGGGTTTTGTGTCTTAGCATTGCTCCCATCATAATCTTGAATCTGGTTTTATTGGGTTTCCTTGAGTTCCTGTATCATAGAGAAAGAATGCCATAGGTGGGACCTGAAACAGAAACATTCTGCATTCCAGGATCAGTACCCCTTTGGGTGATTGACATACTGTCACAGACTAGGACAGTACCTTACACACTGCTATATCTTTTCACATAATGGACCAGGAATATAGCTTAGCAGCATAGGTGCTTGCCTGGTAAGGGCAAGGCACCAAGTTTGATCCCTAGTATCGTACCAAAAAAAAAAAAAAATAGTAGTACATTGCCTGACTTCTGTACTGTATGAGAAAAGTAAGTGCTCAGAGAAATGTCATAGGTGGTATTACAAATTTTAGGCCCTCCTTGAGGCCACTTAGCTGCCTAGCAATTGTAGTGGTCTGCAGTGTAGATTGTAGCACCAAACCTGGATGCATCCTTCCTCTGCTGCTCATTCACCCTAAGCCTCAGAGTCATGCTTTGTGATTGTGGATGGTGGGTGTGGTCACTTCCCACCTCTGGAGGTTGGGAGACAAGCTGGAAGTAAAACATGCTTGGTGTCAGGCCCAGAACCTGATGAAAAGGAGGACCATGCTGTATCCACACCTTGGATGGTGCATTCTCCTTCAAATTCCTGGCTCCCACTGTGGCCTAATAGCTGCATACAAGTGAGGTCAAGACAACTCCTACTGGGTGCATTGGGCTATTGCTCATAGGAAGAAAATTGAGAATAAACCCAATTCCATTAGGGATATTCTTTGGATTTAAAATTATTTTTTCCAGTAATTCTTTCTGACTATGAAAATATCAAGTCTGGAAATCATCAATCATGAAGTTTACAAGGATTCTATTAAATAAAATAATCAGGTTGAATTTTTAAAATTTTAAGTTGTTCAATTTTAATGAAGCCCTGTACCTACTTAGTGGGATGGAATATGGGTTGAACTTCATGGCCAGAAAAGCTTTTCATGTATATTGACTTGATTGATTTCACATAGATAGCAATATCTATAATAGGCTGCTGGTTATTTTCACTTGACAGTGGGCTAAATACAACTCCAGTTAATAAATTTCAGTGGACTTAGCACTTAACTGTTACATCATCAACTTGAGCATTGCTTATAAGTTGAGTCAGTAGAGGGTACCTTGGAGGTTGGATGTTGGGGGTTCTAAAGTTGTTTCCACCAGATTTTTCCTTCATGACTTTGCATAAGTTATTTGAAATATCCAAGCTTTGGGTTTCTCATCTGTGAAATGAAGATACCATTTGCCACCTTAGAATTTTTCAGTGGTTTTGTGGAGGAAGATAAGATGTGTGAACTGGCACAGCACTTTCCTTGTCATGTACCAGTGATGGCAAACCTTTTAAAGTTTTCAGTGATACAAACAGCCCACTGTGGCACAAGTGTCATAGAGTACGCATATCATAGGTACACCACCACTGTCAGAGACATACTATGGTGCTTAAAAAGCTGCAAAGCATCTTACTCTCACTATCAGCCCATATTAGGATGAAAAGAGATCCTGTTTAAGTATTTGTTAGTTATTATAAAAGTAACTCTTTAACAATTTGGATTTGCACCTTATCCAGGGAAAACATATTATGGTGGATTTTCCCATAATTCAGCTTTTCAGCTGTGTCTTCTATTTATAATAGGGAAATATATAAACTTAAAATGTTTATGGCATTTAATAGGACTAGTGCAGCCTTGCAATAATCAAATACAGTGTTTGGAAAATCAGCTTGTGCTATCAATGTTTTAATGAGCTAAGATTTCCAACAGTCTGCCCCCTTTTATTTTGTTGCCAGAGTATAAATCTGATCGTAATCCCAATGCCTCAGGAAGTCCTATGTCACCTAGTTACTAATTATAGGAGACTCTCAAACCTATATGCAGCATAACTACATATATACTGTTCATTATTATAACTGGTATTCAGTTATTTTCCATATAGTGATTATCATGAGAAATGTGCCAAATATAACAGAGCTAACTTTGTGGCCTGTTTGTTTAATGAGTTCTGAAAATGCAATATTTAGAAAGAGATCTCTCAATTTGTGCATGGCTATTGTCTTTTAAGTACCTTACTGCTTTTCTCCTGATGTTTCCTTGTTGAATTATTTTCTTAATTGATGTCTGTGCTCTCTCTCTCTCTATCCCCTGGCAGTCTTTTCCCTGTAAAAGGACCCATCTGTCTAAGGTAGAGATTTGACATTTTTACATACTCATCAGTCACTAAGCTGTATGACATAGATATGCTTGTTATTTAGAAGTCATGTGTAACTGCTCTTTCAAGATATAGTGACATTTGTTTGTTTTTGTCAAGTCAAATTTATCCTTTTCAGTATGAATTCAAGCATCCAGAAATATGTCTAATTTTTAATCACAGTCATACAGCAAAGAATGTGTATATTAAACTTGCTAATTCATGGTAATTAAAACCTAATGAAGAACCAATGCTGTCTGTAATATATGATTTTATATAGAGTGACAGATAAAAATTCATTCAGAGCAGTAACTGATTTTCATTTCATTTTATTAGACTTGAATTTGAACGACAACAACGTGAAGAACTTGAAAAATTAGAAAGTAAGAGGTAAGGTGTATGGGGCTCAAGGTTTGTGGGTCCCCAGTAAATAACCTGCATGCCCTCTACTGCATCTGTTTTAGTATTACCATGACTTCTGTAGTAGTAACTTCATTTTAACTGGTTTGCTTTACTTCATTTTGCAAGAATGGGGGTATAGAGTCAATAAGCAGATTCGCTGTACTACTTTAATGCAATAATTATGTATTTGTTTGAATTTAACTCCAAGGCCCTCTCTTAATATTCCTTGCATTTATTTTTTGAAAGGCCATAAGAATGACTAATAATTGAATGCAAAAATCAAAATAATTTCCCTTTCTTCTTGCCCAATCCTCCATTTTTTAAACAACTCCCCTTATTGTTGTTCCATCTATATTGGCCATTTGTAATTCACTCTTCATATTTTGTTCCCATTTTTCCTTTAGAGTGTGTGTCTGTGTCTGATCTGGCTGTTTGATTGCCTTGGAGAGCACTTTGTATGTTTTGAAATCTTTGCTCAATAAAACTGTACTTTCTCCCTTTCTTTTGCATCTTTCCAGTTTAATAGGATAAAAAGTATACCATTTATACATGTTGAAATAGAAACCAAGCTATAGAAAGTCTTTAAAGGAGACCCTTATTTTCTAGAATCTGAAGCATAAATGTCACATGAATCTGTTTCATTTCTAACATCATACGGAGCAGATGTATGGTGGCCAGGAGATGGAGGGTATCTGCACATCTACCCCGTTTTCTGTATTGTTACCTCTAGATGCTACCCTGACCCTCACAGCCTGATTCAGCACCCTGTGAGGTAGCATGTCACTCCCAGAATTGTGCATTTGAATATTCTAAATGGTTTTCTGGTTATTTTCAGTGTTATGCATCAGTAAACTAATCTGTTGGACCATTTGGAGATCACCATTTGTCCTAAACTAGTGATTAAATGCTAAGTACCATGTAGTTAGTTGAGCTGGATCAGTGAATTGTCAATTATCTTGACTTTGATATTTGACCCTAGTGAGTTGAACACAGCATAGCATTTTTATCACATGTCATCTGAACTTGTCTTGAGATTTATTCTTTGAACTGAATAAAATTCTTCACATTAAATTTAGGTTTAAATTGGACATTGTTCTTTTTCTTTGAAGTCAGGCTTTTAAAAAAATATCATACATAACACAATATGATTCCAGATGTCACAAAAAATGGTATCAGAGGCTACTTCAGGAGACTAGCTAGAGGATACACTAGACAAAGAGTAAAAAATGTGAAGACCACATTGCTGAAAACTTGGAGGGAATGTACTTTCTATGTCATTGTAATGAAGAGTTTGGCTTTACGTTGCATGTGTGTTTTCAAGTTGACCCACCATCTGATGTAATGAGGCAGTAATGTTGGGTCTGGATTTGCATTGTAGGAAGCTGATAGAAGAGATGGAGGAGAAGCAGAAGTCGGACAAGGCAGCACTGGAGCGCATGCAGCAGGAGGTGGAGACGCAGCGCAAGGAGACTGAAATCATCAAGCGTGAGATTCGCAAGCAGGAGGAGAGTCTCAAGCGCCGCAGCTTCCACATTGAGAACAAGCTCAAGGACCTGCTTGCTGAGAAGGAAAAGTTTGAGGGGGAGAGGCTGCGCGAGCAGCAGGAGATTGAGCTGCAGAAGAGCAGACAGGAGGAAAAGAGCTTTCTCCGTTGGCTCCAGGAACTCAGCAGCAGCGAGCAGGCCGAGAAGATGGAGATCTTCCAGGAGCTGGGCCGGCTGCAGTGGGAAAAAGATGAGCAGTGCAACAAGCTGGCCCTGGAAAAGCAGAGGCTGGAGGAGCAGGAGAAGGAGCAGAGGCTGTTGGTGGTGCAGCTGGAGGAGCAACTGCGGGAGAGGCAGGAGTGGGCCCCGCTGCAGCATGGTGAGGTCCTGCGGGCCCAGGACGAGAAAAGGGAGCTGGAGAGTATCCGGGGAGCCTTGCTGCGGGCCAGGGAGGACCTGGCCAAAGGGGACGAGGGTGGCCAGGGGTCAGATGAGGCCCAGCTGCGCTTCCTAGAGTTCAAGAGAAAGCAGCTAGTCCAGCTGGCCTTTGTAGAGCATGAGCTGGCCCAGCAGGAAGACCTCCTGAGTAAAGAAGTTCAGGAAGAGCAGGAAGCCCTAGAATGCTTACAATGTGAAAAGGGCATGGACTCCAAGTTGCTGGCAAACAATGATAGTAGTGGTCCAAGTGTCTCCTGGGTGGCTCACAATTTAGAGAAAATGAAGGCAATAGAATACAGGCTGCGGTATAAAGAATGGCAGCTACAGGACCTCCTGAAAAATCACCGGCCAGCTCTGTTGGAAGAGAAGCAGAGAGTGATGGAAGTCCTTGACCAGGGTCCACTTACCTTGAACAACACTCTGTATGAGGTAGAAAAAGAAATGGAAGCAAAAGAAGAGCAGCTTGCCCAGCACCTGGTCAATGCCCGCCAGCTGCAGCATCTCCAGGCTACCTTCGAATTCACCACCAACATTGCAAGACAAGAAGAGAAAGTGAGGAAAAAGGAAAAGGAGATTCTAGAGTCACAGGAGAAGCAGCAGAAGGAGGCCCTGGAGCAGGCGGTGGCCAAGCTGTGGCACAGGCACTCGGCCCTGCAGCGACACCCTACCCTGGGCTCAGAGGGTGAGGAGCAGAGGCAGAAGCCAGCTGTGCAGAGTAGTAGCAGTAACGAGCAGTCGGACCTCCTGGCTGGCCTGGAAGCTGAAGTGGAGGCCCTGGAGAAGGACCGCGACAGGTGAGACCTGAAACATAGATCACAGTACATGGTGGGTGTAAAACATTGTACCTTTCTGTCTCTCATGGGATAAATCTTACCACCTTTTCTAGAAAGCAGTTCTTCTAGCTTTTCTAGCCTCTAGCATATAGGCAAATGGTTACTTTATGAAATCTGAGAAAAGTGCAACTGAATACACTTTCATTTCTCCATAGGATCTTCTAGAACCATTAGGTTAACAGAGAACCACAGGCACAAAGCCTTGTACATTGCTCCTTGATCCATGGAATGCAGAGTGCTTTGATAATACAGAAGCCTGGATTTCCTGCTCCCTTCTCTCCCTGCCCCCCTCCTTCTCTGTCTCTCTTCCATCCTTCTTCCCTTCCTGTCCCCTCCACTCCCTCTCATGCCCTTCCATCCCCATCATGTGTCACTGTCCATTCCTTTGCTCTCCCTGTCTTGCTCTTTCCTTCTCTTCCTCTTTACCTTCCTCCCTGCCCATCTGTTTTCCTCTCTCCACTGCTGACCTTCTTCACCAGTTGCTGCCATGTCTCTGACCAGAATTTATTATAGTAAAGTATCATTCCCAAAGTGCACAGACTAGATATAGTGTATAGGCTCTCACAGCCTTGGGAGAACTAAAATCTAAGACTTCTCCTACTCCATGAGCCCACAGTATTTGAGAAAGACCTCAGAACTCTACTATTCCCATCATGTGTGGGGCTGAGACAGCAAGACTTTGAGTTTGATTTCAACCCAGATGACAAGGTGAGACCTTGTCTCAGGAAGACCAACCAAGCCAAATTCTCTTGATGGTTCTGGGTACAGTAAGATATATAACTATGTTTGGTGATACATGGATACTATTTTTTGTTGTTGTGAAAAATAAAAATAATCATCTAGCACTCTTAATAGGAAGAAACATTTCCTCCTATACCTATTCTTTGTCATTGTGCAGTTTGAGACAGTAAGTTTTCAAACCAAGAACTGTACTGCAATTGAGCATTTCAGAGCACCTCTTCTGGGCACCGGCAGACATGATAACCAACACCTCTGAAAGGCTGAGCCTCTGGGTATATGAATATCAAGCAGTTTGGAAACCTGCAAGGAGGCATCCTAGCCTGGCCCAGCTCTTGCTGTCTGGGTGACCGTGAGTGAGAGCACTGACTCTGGGCCTCAGTGTGGTGCAGTGAGTGAGGTCTTTCAGCTCCAGGGCCTTTGATTTAAAGTCTCAGTTGAGACCTTAACTGAAACCTCAGTTGAAGAGGCTAGAACCGTACCCTCACCTACCACAGCACTTCCAGGGGGCACATCAGAAGGTTGGCCTTTTGGGAAGAGGCATAATAGAGCAGAGTTGGTTGCTAATGATGTGACTTGTTCCAGGTATGACTGTAGCTTCTGTCCCATTGTCTATCCTGAATGGTCAAGGCGACTTCCTTTTAAATAATGGGTTTGCATTGTGGATTACATATACAGTCATTTCAGGGTAATTCCTTTAGGCAAAGCAACAACAGAATAACAATAAAAAACCAAAGTGCCTTTATTCCAGAGAAATAGGTAGGAGGCTTAAGAAAATGATTGCAGGTATGCTATGTAAATGAAATTGCTGGAGACAAAGCTCTAGCCCCAGGAAATTTAAAGTAGTAGAGGGCATGCTCTCCATTTGTATCCTGTAGTGTGCAGTAAGAGAGGAGTGGAGCTCTTAGCTTGATGTCTCTGGCTTTTCTCAACCAGCCATTTAGTATTAATACTCTCTTATAGCAAATGCAAGACTGCGGTTTCTGTGGAGGCGATTAATGTCAGCATTCTTTCACAAGCCTTCTTGAGTTCTGATGAAGTAGGCATTGCTGAGATCAGTTCAGGTCAGGCTAGTCTTTCTGCCTGTCTGTGAGTCCCCACTAACTTTCTCTGGATGTTTCTGTTGAGTTTTATTTTCTTGCCAGGTTCTCATGGCCAAGCCAGGTGCTGACACCTGGCCCCTTGTGAACATCCACTAGAAGAGTGTATTTATAATATAGATAGACTATACACTGAACCTGGCTTTCCCATTGGCTTCTTAGTCCCTGTGATCTGAGTTTAAATCATTATACTATCACTTTTCTACCACCTGCTCATTCCAGCTGCCCACATAGCTCCCATCAGACAGCCCCAGGAGAAAAGCCCACCTGTCACTATAGCAGGAAAACTGTTATATTTTCTTATCTGATAATGTGGTAATAGTCATAACATCAACCATGAGAAATAATTCTGTAAACTCAAACTGTTGTAAATGCTACATATGCATTGTCATTTGCCCTTCCAAGGAAGTGAGGGCCACTTTTTTTTTTTTTTTTTTTTTTTTTTTGTGGAACCAGGGATTGAACTCAGGTCCTTGAGCTTGCCAGGGAAGTGCTTATTCCACTGAACCATCTCCCCAGCCCAAGTGAAGGCCATTTTACAGATGGGAAAATTGAACCTGCTCTGGATAGGTAGCCACTGGGGGCTAGGGTCACAGGAGTGCCTGGATGGCAAGTTAGATCAAGGTCTATCTTCACTTGTTACTTGGCCGCTTTGTCCTCTTCTCTATTGAGCATGCATGTGCTATACAGGTGGGCCAGCTCTTAGCATGACGTGTTTTTTTTTTCTGGTTGTCTTATATGATCCTGGCTACCCATATAAATCTCAGTCTTCCTAGGGCCCCACTCAAATCCTGTTTCCTCTGTGGAGTCCTTTCCATAGTCTCAGCTTAACAGATGCTTCTAAGCAACTGTTGCAAATAAATTTTGTGCTGTGAACATTGCTGGTGATTTGATATAGCCTGCCGTTCTTTGGCATTGCTGAGAACCCATTGACATGGTTCTCTGATTCTTACCCACCTCTGGACTCCTGACTTCACTCTTTTATGCATATTGTTCCCTCTTTGAAAAATGCTGCATGCTTGGCAAGTTGCTTATTAGTAGATAGACGCAGGTCTGTGCTAAATCAGACATTGTCTCCTAAGAAAAACATGCTTACTTACCTGGTGACCATTTGTTTTGGTTACTTTTCTCTCATTGCTGGGACAAAATACCCAGCATACAAAATGAAGGAAGGAAAAGTTTATTTAGCTCAAGGTTAGTGGAGATTTCAGTCTATACTCAGCTGGCTCCAAGACAAAGTGGCACATGGCAGAAGGCAACTGTTCACAATGGTGGAAAATATCAAAGAGCAAAAACAGGAGGAATAGTAGCTAGCAAGCTTCTCTCCCTCCCTTGTATTATATTCAGGCTGCCTATCCCAGAGCAGGTGTAGCACTCACACTCATAATACCAGCATTGGATCATGATGTAATCATAACCTCCAGAAGCTACTCCAGTGATTGCATGAGGCTTTGGGGGGACAACCAGACACAAACCCTAACACCCTTTGATCACGTTTCTGAGAGTTAAGAACTTAGATTTCATGTTCAGGATACAGCATCAGGTTGCTGGTGGAAGCAGCATGATACCTTGGCTTCTCAAGCTACAATCTCTGATTTTGGGAACTGAAAACATTACAAAGATTAGCTGACTCTGGTTGATCCATAAAGAAATAGAGGCCCAGTGTAGAATAGCTTTTTCATAGTGACACAGCAGATGAGCTGTAGCCATCAGGTGCCAGGCCATATTTACTACTCGGCATGGTCCTGGTCTAGGCATGGCCCTAAGTGCAAGCATGGCTGGCTCAGCGGAAAAATAGCCTTATGTTTAAAAACTGTTATAAAGTAGTCCTCATATTTGATGAATTGTTTTCACATTGGAACTAATTCATTTCCACAATTTGTGGCTTATTTTAATTTCTCGTGGAATTTTGTGCAGCTCTCCTAGGCTCCCCTACTTTCCTTCCCCTTATCACCTTTGCTCTCGCCAAAGTGAATTCCTTCCAAAGTTGCTCATACTGCTTTCTCCATCTGGGGTATCTTCTGCCTCTTCTACAAGTCCTCACATTCACCCCCTAATATTTGAAGAGTGAACTTAGAGATGCCTTGAACTATGATGCCCTCTTCAGTAGATTTTTTCCAAAAGCTCTTTGGAATATGGATCTCTTTGTCAAGTACAAGTATTTTTTTTTGTGGAACCGGGGATTGAACTTAGACCCTTGTGCTTGCCAGGGAACCACTTATTCTGCTGAGCCATCTCCCCAACCCCTCAAGTACAAGTATTAATCCCACAACTATGCCATGCTGAAGCATGAGTTAGGAAACTCAGAATTTGCTAGTGCCCAGGACTTGCTAGTGTCTTCTCCTTGGTCAGATCCAGTTTTGAAGTACTTGTAGCACTTGTCCTGTACCCTTCGTATAGCTCATTCTCAACTTACACCTTTTTTTTATGGGTGTCTGACACCTTTTCTACTAGAAGGTAAATCTCTTTGCATATAGAGTTCTTGTATAAACCTACCATGTTTTTCAAAACAATTTCTCCTACAAGGCATGTATGCCTGAAATACCATTAACCAATGAATCCATGTGGCTCCCATCTCTGTAGATTAGAATGTGAAATCCAGCAGCCAAAGCAGGTGATCTGTAGGATAAGTGTTCCCTTCAGAGGAAGACCGCACCTGCCAGTTTGTTCTGTTGTTCCTGCATCACCCTCTGTATGTGGATCTACCTCTGGTGCCAGAGTAGTAGTCTGTCCTTGCCAGCTGCTGTCTGCCTAGTGATGGAAGATAGGAAGGAAATCAAGGGCCTGGAATGAACTGGTTAGACAGATCCACAGTCTTGGTATAGGTAGTCTATGTGAGAAGGCAGCATTAAAAGCTCATCCAGAATAAAGGAGTGCAAGGCCAGGTTGAAAAGCACACAGATGTAGAATTAATTCAGTCATGCCAAGAAAAAGCACCTCATGCTTACAGCTACTTTCTATGTCATTAATTATGAATAGATGAATTTTGCTTAAAAAACTGTACTGGTGTATTCAGAATGATCATATTAAATATATATCTGATGGTAGGATAATAAAATTTCAGCCTAGGTGCCCTTATGAATTACTCTGTGTCTTAGAGTGCTCAGATAAATCAATGTATTCATTCTTTGACTATGGGAAAACAATGATTCTTTTTCTCCCAGTCTATGTATTTTAGGGACATTTCAAACTGCTGGTGTGTTCTGGATATTAAGAGATAAGTGTTTGGCTATCACAGTGTACTCAGAATGACACAAGGCTTGGGTGCTCCTTAAATTTAAGTTTGTGTTTTCCTTGGAATTTCAAATTGAAGTGAAGGTCAGGGAAGATGATTTATGTGTAACATTGTTTCATGTTAAATTGTACATGAATTTGTTTTCAATATTAGAAGTATACACTATGCCTTATTCAGGCTGTTTCATCTAAAATGTCAATATCTTTACTAAGTATTTTAGAGAATTCACCATTGGTTACTATGCAGAAAAAATGTTGAGAGTGTGATGAAGGTATTTAGAAATACAAAGGCAGATTTATTATTTAGTGGTTATGCTAAGATGTTAACTATGGAACCCATTTAATTTATTCCTTTTAATCTGTCCCTGAAAGGAGGAGTGCAGTAGGAAACTGGGCCAGGCTTCATTTCAGTAATCCATGTTACAGAAATGATTTTTGGTGACTAAAATTATAGTCTCACTACCTCTGTCCTCTGAAGGACAAATCACAGATTGGATTGAAATCCCCTGGGATGCCTAGAGCTGATTGTTACACTTCATGCAACTTCACCTACATTCTGTAAGGCACCAGATAGTCCATGCTCAGTGCTTTAGAAGTTCGCCGTCTCTGGCTTCCCATCCCTGGACTTCAAGGTGGTCCAGTGCCAGGTGTTTGGGAAGGGTGAGACCTTTTTGATGTGGTCTCCCTGTCCCTGAGCAGACAGCCCACTTGGAGAGACAAAGCATGCCAGGAGCAACACAGTAGTCCATGACATTGCCTTCCCAAGTAGGATGTACACCTTCATTTTAATAATTTGTAATCCTTATAGATGACATTGTGGTTGAGAAACCTGCAGCATCCTTCTCTGTGTAAGGAGACCAAGTGTTGTGTGTGACTTAGACTCAGATGTGATATTCACAGAACTTCCTACATCACAACGATAACTCTCCCCATTCCTGCAGTAGGCTTCCAAGGGACAATCCAGAACAGGTTTGGATCAGGTGGCTTAGTCTCCACTCCTGACTCAGTATACCATTTTTTCATTCAACTCTTACTTATTTGGGGGAAAAGCAAATAGTGAATGCATGGCACTAGATTTCTTGCATAGAAGAAAATTGTTTATGATCCTGTTTTTATGTATTGTATTTAGAATGATAAAACTTCCTATTGTTGCAGTGTCATAAAGAGAGACATTGTAATCACGTGTGGTTAGAGATGTTCAAATTTGTCCCCTCTCCATGGTTTTCAGAATCAATGCTTACATTGAAGAGGAAGTCCAAAGACGGCTTCAGGATTTGTATCATTCAGTTGGTGATGCTAGACATACTTCTACAGATCTGACAAAGGTGACTAGAGGGAACTGTTTGCTTTTGAAAATGACCTCATTGGTAAGTTAGTGGTGGCAGTGATAGTGTGAGGGCTTATATTACTGCTACTTAAGAGAAAATTCAGATGTGGGATATTGAAACAAATCGTATTGAATGTTTCTTGGATTGAGCTTAACAGTTTACAAATAGTTTTGATTCAAGAATAACTTCATTTTATATTTTGCAATTCTGAGAAAATTCTTAAGTGAACATAAAGTCACTGTATTTTGTGTTTTGTATTTTGTATGGTTTACAAAAATTCTGTGTGTAACATGTATCTGTTTTCTTTTAAAATACAGCCAATTTCTTTTAAGTGTTTAATTTACTTTGTAAATGATTCAAAGTAGAAATAAATTTTTCCCCTTGAGAGATTTTTATCAACTTGTAACATAGTTCATTTCTAACATGCAAATTAAGAAATAGCTGAAGAAACTCTTCCTTGCAATATTGTTCATAGAATTTTAAGATTAGGAGTAAATAGTTTAGTTCTCTGTGAGGCAAATGGATCTATAGAGTCCTGTGTACCTTAGGCATATAAACTCTGTAGAAGGACTGTCATTGTTGAATGATAAGTATGTTTCTTCAGAATTTTGTTCCCATAAATACTTCTAATTGAATCAGTTTTTCTCCCCTTTATGAACATGCTATAATTTAATATAGAAGGTTTTTTATTTTCTTTTCAGAATAATGAGAAACTTCACAATGGCACCATTCAGCGTAAGCTAAAATATGAGGTAGGTAATGATTTTTCAGATTGATAGGGTCGCTTAAATTATGGCATGCTTGTGTGATTAAATTTTCTTAATGTTTAGTTGCATAATTAGAATTTTGAAGTCCCAGTGAGATTAATGGCTAATGGGAAAGGCAAGCTATTATATGGACTTAAAATTAAACAAGATCCTGCAGGTTGAAAACTGCTCTGGCTTCACTTGAGTAGCATGGAGCAGTGGTGGAGCTCTGCCCAGGCTTTGTAACAGTATCCTTTCCCTTGGTCCGCATTTAAAAGGCAGAATTATATAATCAGATGCAAGGTTTGGAAATGAAACTGAGTACTTCTCCATGTTTTCAAAACCTTTTTCATTTATAGACTATGAGTTGGCAGTAATAAAAAGAAAATATTCTTGATTCATTAGCTTATTTCTCTGGTAGATTGTCAAACTAATGTTTATTTGGGCATAGAATTTGTAAGATTTTGCTTATTTTTTTCTTGTCTGTGGAGCTTGTCCTTGTGAGTTCTAGAGTTGAAAACAAAATAAAACTGCTAGGTGGTTGAAATGTTCCCACTAATGTCCATATATTACTGAACAGACAACCCCAAGTTGACTGTTCTACTGTGAGCATAACTGACTTGACGTGAACTTAACTGACATAACGACATTGTGCCCTTTTGAACCCCATATATGGCACAGGTAGCCTCAGGCAGAGCACAGTGTCACTGTTTATGTCTCTGTGTCCCTCGTGTCTGGCACATAGCAGGTCTGTAGCAAGCTCTCCTTGATGATGGTGCCCTGACAAGGGAGGCATGACCTGGATTGGAATACCTGCGATCTTCCCTTGGCCTTGCCTTCTGATTTTCCTTATGTAACCCCTGATGGTTTTACATTTCTGACATGCAATCATGCAGTTATTTTCACATCTAAGTGTGGTGTTTTAAACATGGAGGCCAAAGTCTTGGAATTTACTCCAGAGAGAACAAAATCTGAGACCAAGAAATGGATACTGTGGATCAGTCCTGTACTATGTGCTTATATCAAGCACTCAGCAATTTATAAGATGTATAATATGGACATTGATGTGCTGTGTATAGATTAGATCTTTTTAAATCACGTATCAATCAATACCAATGTCTTAGGCTCTCAGCCTCTAAATTACTCCTCCCAATGAAATCAATAACCATGAGAATCATCATGTGCAAAAACATCACAGAAAGTGATACTACATGCCCATTTCAACTTCTTTTTTGACATGTTGAACAGAAAAGGCAGTCTGAGCTGGCAGCACAGTGCATTGTCTCTCTTCTGTCCAAAGACTCTGCTGACACTGCCCATGTTGTTATCAGAGAAAAGAAGAAAAAGGAGGGAGAGAGCAGCCACTGCAGCCATCACCTGCTGGGGAGCAGCCTAGGCCCCAGAGCCTCCTGGCTGTCCTCTGCATCATCATCAGAGGGATGGGATCTGTCGTCCATGACTGAGGTGCTGCCCAACAGTGGGTGCCAAAATCTCCCTGGACAAAGATCTCCCCACCTGGAGCCAGAGTGCCTTCATCTCTCTGGAAGCACTTTTCTTAAAGGGAAGGAGACCCACATTATTACAGAGGATTGTCGTGGAAGGGCAGAAGATCTCAGTAAGCCAGTGACTTCCAAGGATGAAGACAGCTTGGCAGCTGAGTCCAATTGGACATGGCTACAGCGCATATCCCAGCAAGCACTTACAGATAGCAGAAGCAGGCAGGCCCAGCTGAGTGGGGCTCTCTGCTTTCTTCTCTCAGGCACTGCTTCTTGGGAGGACTGTGCGTCTGGCAGCACCTCTCCGAGTAGCCTGGGCCCCACAGTTTGTGGTGAGCGAGATGAGAAAGCTTTAGCTACTGAAAACATTAGCTCTGCAGCATCGTCGATAAATGTCAGGGCCAAAGGAAACAGTGGCCTGGGATATTTTTATCACAGGTTCTCAGACCTCTATAGAGACAGCAGTAGTCACCTGCTACATGCAGGCGCTGCAGTGATCAGCAGAGCCATGCATGTGGGGAGTCTGTGTGCCCCAAGTGGGCTCACCTCACACCTGACAGCATTCTTCCAAAGCCTGCAGGTGCTGAAGCAGCTTCCCCTGGCCTTATCCTTGGAGTCACAGGTGGCACCGTCAGGACCCCACTCTGTTCCTAGGGCTCAGCTTGGCATTGGCAGTGTGGAGACAGGGAGCCTGGTGCCAGTGGAGAGGACCATGCCTTATGTGGCCTCTGCCTTCAAGGCTGCAGGTTTGTCAGGCTCCTCACCAAGTTCTGTTTTTTGCCTTGAGTATGAAGATGTTGGATGGAGCTGTGCGTTTGTACAGACCCTCCTGCCATTCCCAGCTCTCATGCTGAAATTGCAAGCATGCCCTTTCAGAGACCTTCAGAAGTATGTGGCTTCTGCTGTGCCTGACCCTGCAGACAGTCTGAAGGAAGTCAGGGGCATTTACTGGGTGGCTGTTGCCAATTGCTCACACCCTGAGCCCCAGCCAGGATGCCTGCTCCTGCTTCCCACAGCATTGTATGCCTTGGCCCTGGCAGATACTTGCCCAGGCTCACTGAGCATTTTTCATGCTCTGCCTCTCTCTAAACTGCAGGAGATTCAGATTGGGTTTGGCGGGCAGAGTGTCCGATTCCTGGGCTGTACAGAAGGTCTCCTGCTTACAGCATTTACTTACAACAAAAGCCTCTCCCAGAAGCTCTGCCAGGATGTCCTGTGTGTGCTGGTGTCAAAGGCTGAAGCTGCTGCCTGTGCGAGCCATCCATTACTCCAGCAAGACTTGGTTCAGCTTTCTCTTGATTGGAAAGCAGAAATTCCCACCTTAGCTTTGGCAAGTGGGGTTCAGTTGTCCTCTAAATTCCAGACCACCTTGGTCGATATGGTTTACTTTCTTCACAGCAATATGGAAGGTGAGGTCCCTTCTCTGGCAGAGGTTCAGGTGTTGCTCTACACAACAGTCAGAGTCGAGAGTGAGCCAGGCTGTGGCCTCTGCCGGTCCCTGGTCCTGCTGAACACCCACCTTGCACTGGTGAGGGAAGATGGCGTGTTTTATCCTCACCCTAGAGCTGTGTGCACCTTTTCCCGACGTGTGCCTTTTGACGTGATCCGGTGCTGTGCTCTGAGCAACCTCAGGTTTATTGTTGTTCCAGAGAAGAACAATTTATCAACAGTAGAACTTGTCTTCTTACGAAAATGGGATTCAAACAATGGCCCTCCTGTGGCCTCTCAGGCAGTACCTGGTGCCCAGCTGTTTGCCACCCTGCCTCAGCTGCAGGGGGTTCAGAGTGGAGTGCCCGAGGTCTGGAAACTCACTTTCAATTCTCAGGATGAGGCCTTCTGGCTAATCTCACACTTGACAAGACTCTGAGAGGAAGACTTAAAAGCTACAGCACAGTTTTCATGGGATCTTTAGTAAAATGAACATTTCTCTCCTACTTATTAGTGTATGTTTTCAATGTAGAGTAGATACACTTCATCACTGGGAACTGATACATGCACCTATTACTTGATCCCAAAGAAAAAAAATAATTCCCAACCAAAATAAAATGAACATTGTGAAAACAGTCAAGGCCATATCCATATTTTAGTATAGTTAAGTTGGAATTGGAAGACCTCTCAAAATGAAAATATTTTAAATATTACAGTTGGGTGAAGACAGGTGCTGGGAAAGAAGTGGTAAAATACCTTTATTACCGCCTGCTTCATTTCCTTGAAACCCAGACTTGTAAATTTGGGTCCGCCTCACTATTAGGAGGCTATTACAGAGGTGATTTCTGATTGTTTGGCTGTGCGTCGATTTATGGTGTGGTGGCTTAGCGTCCATCTGCGCCTGCCGATCCTTGGGGCTAATTTGTGCCACCTGAAAGGCAGCGGCCTTCCCTGACAGCCTAGCTCCAGTGCGATTTGGGCTTCCTGTGGCAGCGCCTGTTAGTGCTGCATGCCCTCCGTCACCCAGTGTGTGGGGGGAGAGTGCTACCTGGCCTGCCGCACCTTCTGCTTCAGCTAATTGCCTCTTCTCCCCTTGCTGAGGCTTCTTGAGTATTCCTTTCCAACGCCTGACTTGGCTTATTTTATAACTAGTCTTCGCAGATGTCCACTCCCTTAGCTCCTACCATGGTCGAGGTATTTCTCTGAACCTCCGTATTTCTACCTTAGACTCTCCACAGAGTTTTTTCCTAAAGGTTTCTTTCTGCTGTCCTGTCAAGTATAATGTTGTCTGGGAACATGGTGGCTGCACTTCTCCCTGGCTGCTCACCCTCTTGCCATGACAACCCTAATAAAGAGGAGCCTGTTGGCCAGGCATGGTCGTCTACCTCTGCTTGTGTGGGTCTTCCCTTCTCAGGAAGTTCCCTGCTGTCCCACCTAAGGGCATTGGCTGTGCCTTTTGGCTTGCTCTCTTCTGAGACACAACTCTCTCCCTTTTCTCTGCCTTTGTGCCACAGTCCTGTGTGCACTCAGGAATACCGTTGTGTTTCTGTCACATTTCCCTTGAGCCTGGCTGCTCTGCTGCTGTTGCCCTTCCTCTGAGGGTGTGGCATACTGAACTGCAGTATCTGACAGGGCAGCAGCATGCCTCTTCTGCCCTGCTGCTCCCCTCCTGCTAAGCTGCAACCACACATCTGCTCAAATCTTTGGACAGTGGGTACCATAAATGTAGCCTCTTTTTGGCTTCTGTTAATCATTGGTGACAGGGATGGTTTCCAAATCCAGCCCACCCAGAAGCTCACCCTCCCTCTGGTAGGCAGAACACATCTTCCCTTTGTCCACATCGGAGCCAGTGATAAGCCACACAAGGCTTCCATGTTTTTACCTGGAGCTCTCCACGAAGTTTTGGGGAAGTGAAGAGGAAAACCCTGGAAGTGGGAGAAGGTATAAGGACCTGGTGACTAACACCCTGTGTCCTGTGGACTAGGGGAGCAGTTTGTTGTCAGGACAGGTTCATTATCTTGTTTTTAAGGCAGAGCACATTTTCATGCTTTCCAAACCCCCTCCACCATACATATATATCTTATACCTGAATGTTCACATTGAAAGCACTGATTTGTCACTGTCTAGGCTAATAGATCATCTTCTATCATGAGAAAAAAAAATCCAAAGTGTACCATTATATACTGCTAATATCAACATTATTTCTCTAACTAACTTTCATATTTTTTGTTTTCTGCAGCTGTGTCATTTGCTTTACTTTTTCTTAAATTATCTCACTCAGTATTTTCTCATAATCTTTGAAAAATATTTTTAAAAAATATCCAAAAATCACTAACAGAGATGAGAACTTAAGATTCTGCCAAAGGGTTACCACAGTCAAGAAAGGCAGTGATATGTGAATTGTACCTAATTTAAACAAAGAGTACTAAATATTCAATGACAGACTTGCATGTCGTCACAGGTACAAAGGCCGAATTCCCCCAAGTTTCAGGTCATGCGTGGCATTTGATAGCTGTCACAACTGGGAGCCTGCACAGAGTCCTGTCACACATCACCACTTCTCAGACTGCTTTATGATCCATGTGGGCCTCAGTGGGGATCATATTCAGATCTCACCGCATGGCAGAAGCAGCCTAGAATGTTCACATTTTACATGCCTCTTCTCTGCACTGAGCCTACTTTGTACCTGGAGATAAAATATGGTTTGTGGGGTGGAGAGCTCGATTTAGTAGTTGTGTAGGAAATATTAATGTTGTTGTAACGCCTGCAGGAACAGCGGGGAACTGCTTGTGCCATTATCCGGTCTAGCTTCAGTCAGCAGCTTCCGATGGCTTGTTGTGCCTGCAGAAGAGTTCCAGAGTCTCCTCTAGCAGAGCAGGTATGAGAGTCCCAGGACTCTCAGCCTAATGGAACAGCTCAGCTACAATGAGTTTCAGAATCAGGAGAGACCCTAACTGCATACGTGCTTGGTTATGCGACACTTTGCATTGTTGTAATATACATATAAACATTTACAGCATGGGACTTAATACTTCCTAGACAATGCGTCTTTGAGTACTTTTGAAATAGTGATTTCATCTGACTTTGATTAAAATCCATTATGCTCACAGCTGCCTGCTTAACAGACTTGTGGTTGGCAGGATAAATTTATTTAGATTTTGTTGAAAAACATTTCAAAACAGTTTGTCTCCCCAAACTCATTTAAAAAAAAAATGTGCATACTTCCTTTTGGAAGGGAACACTTAAGCTTTCCAGAAGGAATAATTACTGTAATTTCTTCTTACCTTCCTTTCCACAGATGATTTAAAACTAGATTTGAGCTTTTATTTTTTTTAAATTAATGCTGATTTAATGTGAGCCCAGCCCACTATAAAGACAAGTCTACTTCATCCTTCAAAAATATTTAGTATGGTAAATGTTTTGCCAGTCAGCTATTGAAAAGAAGCATGACACGCAACCCTCAAAGCTTTGGTGGCTTTTGGTACATACCAAACAAATGAAGGCTTTTCTTTGCCCTCTCCTTGCTGGCTTGCATATCAGTGTCAGTGGCTGTGCTGGAGGTTGTAGGACTACCCCATGTGTCTGACTGTGTCAGCACTGAAAATACAGTAGACATGATGGTAAAGGCAGCCATATGAGCCTCTGCTGGCCCAGCTGTCAGCTCACATTTCACTGGCTGATGTGCCTCACCCAGCCAATCCAAGGTCAAGGCAAGGAAGTAGACTCCACCCATGTGGTCTACTATGAAGGAGAGCAAAGATTTGTGCCAGCTATGCAGTGGACCATGGATTCTTTATGTCGAGCTTTTCCAGGTTCTGAGACTTCCCTCTCATGAAAACTTCCTAGTACTAGAAGAACACATGTCCTAGGACTTTTAAAGTTAGTTCAGCTTGCTTTCCAGTTCTGTCTTTGCTTGAATATGTCCATGCTTCGGAGATGGTTGTTGTTAGACCATCTTCTCCAGAACCTTGTGATTGTTGCAAATCTCATCATCCAATGACAGTACTTCTGGAGCGGAACAAAGCAAGTCTATGCTGCAGGCTCTGAAAAATCACAGCCTCCAGAGGACAGAGTCTCTCTCTATATATACTTCCTAGGAATTTTTTTTTTTTTTTTTTTTTTTGTGGAACTGGGGATTGAACTCAGGCCCTTACATTTGCCATGAAACTGCTTATTCTACAAGCCACTTCCCTGGCTCCTTCCTTGGAATTTTTTTCTCTAGTACACTTCTGTCCATCCTCTGTTCCATGAACAGCAGCTGCCAAACTGCCACTGACTAATCTTGTGTTAAGGATACATGTTTGTAATTTGTCAAAGCCTCCTTTATGAGAAATGGAACCAAACAGTCTAATTGATGAGAAGGAAAGAAATTCTATTGTAAGTCATTAACCCCTCCACCTTTATTTGGCTGAAATCTCTTCTTGCTGAAGATGTAGAGGACTGTTATAATGACAGCAGCCTCAGCTCTCCTGTATTGTGGTTTACAAAGTGTGAAGGTTTGGCCCCTCTGTTGTTCCTTATTATTTCTATAATAATGCTCTTGGAATGGAAGATTTAGCGCCATTCTCCATTTTTTTTTTAATCTGGGAACTGTGATCCAGAAAAGGATTATTTGGTTGAAAATTGGAAGTAAAACTTGAACATACTTACCCCAGAATATACTCTTTTTTGTTTTTTTCTCTTTTTTGCAGTAACAAACCCACCTCCTTCCTAGGCGTTGTTTTATTTGGCATTGTTTGGTTTTTTTTTTTTTTTTTTTTTTTTGACAGTGCTAGAAGCAAATATTTTCAAGCATCATTAAATTAATTTTTGCCTGAGTTTTAATTGTTTTCTTATAATGCCTGGAGATGAAGATGATTTTTATGAGCTTGTTGCTGTTTTTCTTGTTCTCCTTGACTGCCTAAAATTTCCTTCCAAACCCATTGTTCACTTAGAGGAACCTTACATCTCTTTTTTCCAAACCTCTACTTTTTACAGCTCCTCAGGGTGAAAAGTCTAGACATGGTCCTGATGTGACTGGGATGGAGGTCACCATGAATGTGCTGTGTTGCTCCTTTAGCTAGAAAGTTAAACAGTAGTGCTGTACAGAAACCTGAAGGAAATGCCTTCTTGCTTCTCACCCTGTATTTTCTTTTAAACTGTAGAATAAAGCACAGCTGGAACCAGAGCTAGAGCGGGACAAGACATCAGGGGTACAGATGTGTGGTTCTTTTCATGATTAATCAAAGATACTGTAAAATTAGAATGGGGAACATTGATTTTCCCTCCTGAGGATCCCAGACACTTACCAATTGCTGCTGTGTTCACAGCCAAGTATACAAGACCCAATGTTTAGTCTTTTTACAATAATCTTATGTAATGAGTTATTCAGAACTGAAGATAATTGGGCTGACCACATAGTTCAGTGGATTAAAGCACCTGCTTAGTCAGATTTAAGGGCCCACTGTTTGATCCCGGGCCTGCCCTGCTTTCCCCGCCCCTGGAGTGCACTGAGGCTGCAATTGAGACTGGGCTACTGGGAGTGGTGGTGCATACCTATAATCCAAGCACTTGGGAGGTTGAAAAGCTGAGGCTTTGGGGAAGAGCTGTGTATTTTCAAATATGAGCTATCTCATAAAGAACAGGGAATGACAATAACATCTATGAGCCAGAGAAATTAGTATAAGACACAGTCAAGATATGCTCATAGTCTGTCCACGAGATCCCTGCCTGTGCCAGGAAGGATCACTATGAGTCCAATCTGTGAGACCTTGTAGACCCTATAGACCCTGTGCTAAATACATAAAAGAAATAAAGATCATTAAAGAGGCTAGGCTTATAAGGCCTAGAAATCACAAAATAATAATAGTTCTGATAGTTTCAAGTTGAAACATTCATCAGGTATCCAGTATTTCAAACCTTGAAACAATATTGGCCCACTCAGATCAATACAGAGGAAATAATTCCCATAAGAATCACTGTTTTGAAATGTCATCTACACTCAAGTTATTCCTGAAGCATCCATGTCCAGAATACTTTGTCAATTTCTGAATAATTAATCTATCCTTGTGGCTATATATTAGATTTCTTTAAAAAAATTCCTTTATTTGAAGAGCTTTATTTGTGTTTCTCAATGTAAGTGACCTAAGCTGTTTTTAAAGAGGAGATAAAGTTAGCATTTATTCTTCTGCCAAGCTGCTGTGAAGTCCTGTTCATAACAGAGACATGTACCTGCACCATGGAAGTGGGGAGGCACATGTCTTAGTGAAAACCAGTTAATTGCATTTACTAAGCCCCATCAAGTCTTCAAGGAGACCATAAGTGAGATCAGCTCCTTTTGGGGCACAGGCAGAGATCTCGTGGACAGACTATGAGCACATCTTGACTGTGTCTCATACTAATTTATCTTGCTCATAGATGTTATTGTCATTCCCTGTTCCTTATGACATAGCTCATATTTGAAAATACACAGCTCTTCCCCAAAGCCTCATTGTTAGATTGCTAGGAAATAGTGGTTACTTAATCTGTAATAGTTTTAGCTAGAACTATCCCTCTGTGGTTGAAAATAAGGAGGAATAAGAAATATGTGCTATGGTAAGAACAAAGACAGCACTTGATAATTTCATTAAATCTGACAAGAGCCATCATTTACCTGTATTTTTGCAGCAAAATTTGATATGGATACCAGGCGATCAGATGGCAGATTTTGGGTTTGACCTTTTCATGGTCAAAGTGTATACTGAATTTCACCATCTGGCCCATAATTAGAGTGTTCAGGGGGAAGTGCTGATGATTCTCTGTGGAGTGTGGCTCTTCTGCACAGTGATTGAGAAGATATTAATGCTGCTTTCTATCCATTTCCTCCATTGGCCCGTCCTGAAGGAGACAGCCTGAGTAGGAAGAGAAGATTTTAGTGTCATATTATGTTGTAGCCTATGTTCTACCTGTGTATTTTGGCTGAGTATCTGACTGCATTGTTTCACCACAATAGAAAAATAGCTTATTTGTTGACACAAAACACTATTACATTAAAAGCTATCAGAAAAAAAATTCTTCGCATTTAATTTTTACAGATGATATTTGTTATGTACAGACATGCAATCCAAGTTAACAATTACATTTCTTGACCTTTTATATCTAAGTACAGCCACTCCAGAATGCATTTTTATTCCTTGTGCCTGTCACACAGAGCAGCATCCACACACAGCCTTGCGTTTCTTTACCTGCTGCCTGTCACGTGGCCCAGCCACCGCAGTCTAACAGTCTTCTTTGCCACTTGGAGGGAAGCTGACTGACTCTAAAATAAACAGTGTCACAGGCACTTAACAACTCTCATAAGCAATGGGATATAATATGATCTAACACAGTTTTACATGTCTAGTAGAAAACCTGTGACACTCAAAATATAGCTACTTTCAAGTCAAGAATAAATTTCGGGGACATTTACATTAGGATTTTTTTTTTCCCTCTGGCCTGTCCAATATAAACATAGTTTAGCAGAATATTAAGAACCTTTCACTCTATATCCCTAGACTTCTACATTTCTCATGAGTTTGACTTCACAGAATAATTTTTAAAACTTACATTGCTGCAATGACTTGATGGATAATCATACTTCTTAATATTTTTCCTCTATATTTATTATACTTTTGCTCAAATATCTTCATTTCCCTGACATGTTTCAGCTATTCATTTCTGTTGTAGCTCATTGCTGTGCACTAACACTGAGTTCCTATGAAGTCATTGGGACTGAAGTACACCATAGCTGGGGATGATAGCAGAGGACCGTGGCCACATTTCTTGTGTCCAGCATTCTGAGAGATGAAGAGACATGACTGTCTTCTCAGCCACGGAGCTACTGTACGTCCCTGTCTGGTCCTGGAGGGCAGCAGTTCTGGCATCAGAACAAGAACCTTTTATCAAGGTGCCTGCTCAGGAGCCATGTAGAGGGCTGTGCCATGTTGCTGTGAACTATGTGGACATTATAAATTGGAGCTGGGCCCAGTTAACTGAGCGTTCCTCAACCCATGCTCCCAGGTCAACTGCCAGAGGTGGGGCTTTGCTTTGCTTTGCTTTTCTTTTGTTTTTGTAAAAGATACATGTGCCTGTCCTTCCCTTATGGATGGATTTTTATAACTGTGTCTTCTTGGAAGTAAAGAACCATGTAAAAACCAGACCATCCATTGCGTTTTAATCCCATTTTGAAAACATAAAAAAAAGAAAGTTAAAGCAGCAGCTGTTACCTTTACAGCAGAAATACCAAATCTTTGTTCAAAACTTAGTGCAGCTGGAGAACAGTAAAGGTCTTTGAAATGTCAAATATTTTGCAGACGTTATGCTGTATTCCCAAGACCTTGGCCTCCTCCTGAAACATAGTTGGGAAGATAGCTCAGCAGTATAAGAGCCTGCCTGACAAGCACAAGGTCCTGTGTTTGATCCCCAGTACCATTTTAAAAACAAGAGGAAGATAGTAATGTTTCTTCACCATGTATCCTAGAACTAAGAGAAAGTATTTGGAAGGCTGACAGTGTTTTCTTTGCAACTCACAGAGTATGTCTGCCCAGAGTATGTCTGGGCAGTTTTGTCAGCAAACTCTCCCTCAGGAAAAGTCATGTTGCTTAGGTAACACTGTATATCAGTTGTTCACTCACAGCTCTCCTGTCCCAGCTTACTGATCATGGTATAACTCTCAATTTGCTTTGTCAGAGCTTATCTTGTGTCCCAGAGAGCAAGGCACAATCATGTAGACCATTGGAATTGAGAAATAAAATGCCATACTCACTTCCATAACTGAGGCAAGCAAGGGACCAAGAGGTCAGTGATGGCTTTTGCAAAGACATCTCAGAGTGACAACTATGTCTTGAGCCTTTGGAGTAAGCACCATCCAACATCCTAAGTCCACTTTCTGTGGCCAACTCAGGAAAGCAGGAAAAGCTGTAGATTTGGTGCCAGGTGCATCACACTGGTGATATGGTCCTCCATGCCTCTATGATAACCCGTGGTGCATAGAGTCTGGAAAGGCTCATGCTTGTAAGTGGAGATAAAACTCATGGCAACATTGTGAAAGAAAAAGTAGAAGTCAGCCTCCTTGATCCTCTCCCTTAGCTAATGTGTGTGATGACCTTGCTCTTGAAGCAGCAAAGGCTCAGTAGAAAGCTAGGAGTAATGATCCCTTGCCCGGAGGTCTGCATTTAATAATTTATTTCCTAGTAGCTGGTACTAGGATGATGGTAATGTATACCTGGGGAGTTCAAGCAGGATATTGCAAGTTTAAGTCCATCCTGAGCAACTTAGCAACACTTATCTCAAAACAAAAAATAAAAACGGACTAGGGATATAGGTAAATGCAGAGGAGCTGGGTTCAATCCTTAACACCAGAAATGAAGAATTTTATATTATGCTTTTGTGGAGACTGAAAGGAGAAGGAACGCTACCTCTTGCTGCATGCCCTCCTTCCTCCTCTACTGTTAGGACAGAGCCTGGAAATGCACATGTGCATGCCCTTGTTTGCATCCCTGTGCGCACGCACACACACACACACACACACACACACTCACAATCTCATGACTTGCAGAGGTCTTGGCCTTGTGTATTTGGTAGGGGCCCAGGTTCCCCTGAGATGTAGAGAATGGTTTTTTCCTCCTTTTACACGTATCAGCTGCCAGAAATCCCTACAGTGCCACTTCCCCTCTGCTGACCTTGCTCCTAGCTATGGTGTTCCCCAGCCTCCAACTCCTGGTGTGTACTGCCACACACTGAATCCCTGAGACACCGTGTCAGATCCAGGAAGAGATGATGTTCCTCTTTGGAAAATACAGTTATTAAACATGACATACTGGCTTAGGCAGCAGAGCAAGAACTTCGTGGCTAAGTTATGGCATTTGTAGGTCAAAAGCATTTCTTGACATTAGTGTGTTCTTATAATGAAAGCCACGAAATTGCTTCTCTCCCTTGTCTCTTTTAAATGGGTCAGCTTGTTCCATGTTTCAGGGAAAGTCTACATTTGGAAATCTAGGGAAAGTAATTTGGAAATGGACAATGAGTTGAAAAATCTTCAGCAATGCTTCTATGTGGAAATTCCTCCAGGAATTTCTCTTTTGGCTCCTGGCATCAGGGACATGTGCCTTTGTGACACACATGGTCCTTGCTATAGGTGACCAAGCTAGCTATAGGGAAGAAAATTAAGATGCTCTAAAAGGCCATGGTAATTTCATAGCAGGTCAAAGTAATCACATTCCAGCTAGATTGAAATCAGTGGACTAAAGCCAGTTGCCCCCTCTGTTTGTCATCACACCTAACTAGGAGAACTGCCTGGGGAACTGCCTCCACCGTCCCCCACTTCTTGAGAGATGGGTGCTTATTGGTCAGGGAAGTGGTTTCACTGCATTATTATAGAGTTTCCATCTTGCATTCTGTGCTGAATTTTCTCTTGGAGGAATTACTCTAAAATTTCATAATAGTAGAAGAGCAGGAGTAGTGATAAAAGTGGGTTCTGATAACCATGAGTTCAAATTGTGGGCTACCACTTACCCCCATCAACATGATTCACCTGCAGTCCCGGGCTTCCATCTGATAAACAGGATTAGTAATGATTCACATCTTACAGGAGGATCTAGAGTATTCAGTGGGCCAGTCCATGTCTGTAGTTAATATCGTTTACCATCTTGTAAGTATTAAGTAAATGCTGGCTGTAATTGGGATCTAATTGTTTTATTACTGTTGTTTCAGAAACCCATTTCATTTTACTTTCTAAAGCTCCAGGTTAGGGCAAACAAGAAGGATTATTTGGAAATTCCTTCCTCTTCACACTTAACCCATTTTGAGTATTTTTTCATACCTCAAGACCCTTCCATCAGAGCTAAGTGATTATTAATCACATAGAGTCCCAGGAAAATACTTGGGCTTGTTTTAGTTGCAATATGAAGAGCTTATAAAAATGGCTCACATTCAAAGGGAAATAAATTTGAATGAATTCCAGCTTTTGCATTTCTATGCACAGCAGTCTGTGAAGAAAAACAGTTCGTCAGATGATCAAGACTTTAGAAAGAAATCTTAGTTTACATTGATTTTTTTTAAAAGCCAGGCTATGTAATCAGTCCTTGCTTTCACTTGTCCTTGTAAATTGGAAGGAACTTCAAAGCCAGGCAGCATTTTCAACTGGTTTTCCTCTTACTTCTTGGAATGGTGTACCCAAAGAAATGGTCTTTTGTTAAAAGAAAGGCTTAGCATTTCTCTTTCAGAGGAAACCATCATTTTTCTAAATAAACTCCACTGGTTTGATGATCTTTTTCTTTACTTGAAACACATTTTCTCCCTCCTGCCCAAGCAGCGTATTTGCAGCGGAGTGATGTTGGTTTCTCTTTGTTCTCTCCATCTGATGTGCCTTTGATAGCGGATGGTTTCTCGTTCTTTGGGAGCAAATCCGGATGACCTGAAGGACCCAATTAAGATTAGTATTCCACGCTATGTGCTCTGCGGGCAAGGGAAGGATGCGCACTTCGAGTTCGAGGTTAAGGTATGTGCCCCTTCTTTGCTTTTCTGCAGGACTGCTCTCAGAGGCGTGGAGTGCGTCCTCTGTCACTTTATAAAAGGAGCTAAAGCTACCTGTGAGTGCTTTGTAAGATGTTCTTGCACCTTCTTTTTTTATTTTTTTCATATCAATCTGAAAATTTACTTGAAATTCATAAATTCCCAGAAAACAGTAAAATAGTCCTGAGGAAAAAATATATCTCCACAGTACTTTGGCTATTAACAGAATTACACCCATAGCTTGATAATTTTTTACAATTTTATGGCAATCCTCATGGGTGAACTTTATAAGCATTTAAAAGCATACTAATAGTGGATCATGCAAACTCCTTCAGAGAAAAGCAAAGGTGGGAAAATCAATTCATTTTATGAAAAGAGCTACGTGATGGTATCTACAACCAATAATGCCATTACAAGAGCTAAAGTTTTCAAACCCCTTTTCTTCTTGAGGAAAATTCATGTATTCTCTTCATAACTGTGGTATTAGATTATAGGGAGCCTACATCATAATCAGATTTGCTTTTTGAATCATAATTCAGTGTACTAATTTCTCAACAAATAGAAATAGTCTAAGGGAGTAACAAAAATACAGTAAAATTGAATAAAGTTCCATAATTTAGAAATAAACAATACCCCAAACAATGCATTCTGAATTCTGAGGAGGAAGCTCTTCCATAAATGGTATTTACAGAATCCAAAAGCAGACATCTATTTTTGTGGTTCAGTGTTCAAAGCATGAATGAGTCAGGAGTCCTCCATGTGACTACTTCTACCAGATGTGCTAGAGGCCTGGCCAAAGCACGATGGTCAAGAAAAGAGAGAAGAGCAAATCATGATGGGAAAATACCTAATCCCCAAAGTTAAGATGGATAAGTCTGTTTAACTCACAATCTGTAGAGGTATCAGTCCATAATCAGCTGACGTTTTCTTTTTCACAATTTGTGTCTGTGTGTAATACATAATAGTTGTATGTGTTTTGAGGAATCAGTACATGAATCTATTATATATTAATCAGTTTTTAATGATTAACCTTCCTCCTGAGCCCCACTTTCTCCTGACTCCCCACCCCACTTCCACAAATTCTGCCTTTTTTCTTACCTTCACTCCATGTTGCTCATTATTTGTATTTTAGGCTTCTCATAGAAGAAAAACGTGATATTAACTTTCTGTGTCTGTTATTTCACTTAACATTATGATCTCAGGTTCCATCCAGTTTCCTGCAAATGATGTGATTTCATTCTTTATGGTTGAATAATATTCCATTGTGTGTATGAACCACATTTTCTTTATTCTTTCATTTGATGATGGGCATATAGACTTCGCAGAGCTTGGCCGCTGTGATTTATGCTGCTATAACATAATATAGGTATCCATATATCACTGCAGTATGAAGTCTTCAACTCTTTCAGGAATATACTGAAGACAGGTAGTACTGGGCCAAGTGGAATTTCTATTTAAAATTATAACAACTTGCTTCACAGAACTAGAAAAAAGAAATCTTTAAACTTCTATAAATCCAGAAGAGATGCAGTATAGCCAACACAGTCTTGAGGGTGAAAAAAGTAATGGCAATTCTTGGATTTCAAGTCATATTACAAAGCTATAGTAACAAAAATGGCATGGTAGTGGCACAATAGTAGGCTCAATAGACTTGAAGACACAGAAACAACCCCATGATGCATCTGTAGTCATCTGAGTTTCTCCACAAAATACGATGAAGAAAATAATAGCTTTTGAAACTGCTGGCCTGCACTTCTTTACACCAGCCTGTGCAACTCTAGTTTGTGGCTTATGGAGGGCAGTTATCTCAGTCAGGGCATCAAACAGGGAAGCTCCTCTGCTCTACCCGCAGGTAGGTGAGCAGCTGTGCCAGGGTCACTGGGACTTTCCTGCTTTCATGCCTGCAATTGCATATCCTGAAGGAACCCATAGTCCTGGGCAAACCCATGAGTGCAGGCTCAGTTTTTCTCATCTATAAAAATGAGAATAATATTTCTGTCTAGGGATTGTCAGTGCATGTAAGGTGCTGTGTCCAGTGGCTGACAGATAATAAACAATGAATTGTGGTTTGTGCTGGTATTACTTTTCCAGTTTTCTTTTACTAATGAGGAAGATTTCCTAATCTGTTTCAGTTATTATTTGACTTATACAACTTTTAGGGAAGAGATGTGCCCATTACCTTACATTATACTCTCCAAAATAATGACTTCATCTTATTTCTGATGTATTTCCTTTGACTCATAATACTTAATTGAATGTTGCTTGCTACTATCCCCTCCTCAGTAAATTATACTTTTATTAGTGCTATGGTTTGTGTCTAGTTGCCCCCCCCCCCCCAAGCCATGCAGTCATGGGGCAGGGACTTCCAGAGTTTGAGATTAATTTGTGATCAAGGCTGGGATTATGGGCCTCATAGGTGTGAGTATTGCACCCAGCCTGGGGCAGATATCCTGAATGCAGCTTAAGGGAGACACACTTCCTCTCTGCTGCCATTGTTGCTGCTACTCCTCCCTTTTGGCTTCTGCTCTTTGCCACCATCATGAAAGGTTTCTCTCTGCCCTGTGCCACTCTGCCTTAGAACCAGCCAAGTATGGACTAAAACCTCCATTAACTGTGAGCTAAATAAACCTTTTCCTCCTTCATTTTGGGTGTTGGGTATTTTTCCCAGCAACAAGAGAAGAGTAATTGAGACAATTAGGATAGGCAATGGTGTTAGTGTAATGATGTCTACTAGGGTCACCAGTAGATGGAATGTCAAGGTGTCTTGGAAGTGTTTTGTTCTTATAAACACCAGCTTGGGGATTGGGGCACTGGATTCTCTGGGTTCTGGCTCTGCCATGGTTTGCTGAGTGACTTTTAGTCTTTTAGTTTGTCTTAGTCTTAACTTTCTCATTGGTAAAAAGAGAAAATTGTCAGCAGTTAGTGGTCTCCAAATTTCATTTTACCTTAATTATTTTTCTCTTGTTGCTGAGACAAAATACCTGATCCCCAAAGTTAAAATGGACAGGTTTGTTTAGCTCACCGTCTGTAGAGGTTTCAGCCCATAATCAGCTGGCTCCAAGTCAGAGGTGCAGCAGCTCACAGAAGCAGAAAGCAGCAAAAGCAACAAATGAGAGGCAAGCCTCTTTCATTCCTTACATGGTGTGCAGCCTGCCTGCCTCGGGGCAGGTGTAGCCCTCACACTCTTAATCCCAGCATTGGACCATGAATCAATAACAAACTCTAGATTTACCCCTCAGAAGCCTGCCCCTGCCCCCGTGAGTGCTTGAGGCTTTGGCGGTGACGCCTAGACACAAACCATTACACTGGAGGAGCTGCTTTTCTCCTAAGAGCTCCCTTGGAGCTTAAGGGAGGGGAAAAAGGCAGTAACCTGAACCAGCTCGCTCCATCTCTCCCAGACTCTGAGGCACCTTGGAGAAGCTCTGAAGCTTGCAGGGATCTCACCCTTATGTATGCTAATTTTCAGTATTCCTGGAGAAATAAGGAACATCAGGTTTTTAGATTTTAATTACTATATCCTGAGTTTTTCCTTTTTTTGAAAAAGTGACAGTAATATGTGTATTTGAAATTTTTGCTGAGAGGAACAGTACCTTTGAAATGGTGACTTTTTGTTATTTTATTCTAAGATTCAGTGGCTTCTTTATGAAGATGTTGCATCATGTCTTTGTTCTGTCACTTCCCATCTTTCTGACCTCGTCATGTCTATCACTCAGTTGCTTTTCATTTGTTCTCCATCAGTCCAGATGTTGTGTGTCTGTGTAGCATTCCCTTTGTACATATATGTCATATAAGATATATAAAAATAATTTTTACATCTGCCACATTTTCATATTAGCAATTAGAAATTCTTTCACCCACTCAGAACTACAATTACCCAAACAGAATTCACAGGAGTGAAACCATATAATAACTTTAATTGGTGCATGGATTTATTTTACTTATACATCTATTAATAAAATATAGCCATTAAATTGATTTCATGTATAGAATTTGAAGCTACTCAATGTTTTAAAACTTAATTGATTTAAATAGAAATTTTAGGCCAGCGGACCCTAGGTGGTGGTCTGCAGCCCCGGACTTGGGAAGATGCTCCTGTCAGAGCGGATAGAGGAACCTAATACAGGTGGTCTATGTGGCTCTTCCTTCAAAATACATAAAACCAAGTCCAAACAGTTCTGCTTCCTTTGATATTACCAAAGCCAGTGAAAGGAAGTGTGTCATTGTTCTGCTTCCTTTTGTGCTTCTCTGGGTGTAGCCACCTGCCCAGGAATGGGCTGCTAGCATTAGCCTGGAGGATGCCTAGTTCTCCCTTCACGAATGGTCTCTGCCTTCAGACACACAGCTCAGGGTCTCCACTCCTGGGCACACCCTGCTGCAGAGGTACAGGACTTCCTGTGAGAGACACAGAGTGGGTGGGCTCTACCTCCCAAGCCACAGGCTTCAGCTGTCAGAACAGTTATGGGTTCCCAGTATTCTGTTTCCTTTCCCCAGGTGACCTTTATCAGTCACATAGCCTTCTGTGTCTCATGTGGACCATGGGGTTAATGAAATCCCCTGGCTGAGATGGTGAGCCATGTACCCGTACCCACAGTGTTTCAGGCAGTGCGTGCAACATGCTAAGTGCTGGATTAGTGTTTGTTACTAACATCAAATAAAAATATGAAGGTTTAGGGAATTACGAAGTCTTTACCTTTTATCTCTCCCCACAGTGACTTTTAATGTACAATTAGAGTTTTATGAAGCTTGGGGTTTTGTTTCTTTATGTTTTAGTTTTAGTTCAGCATTCTGACCTAAATAATTAATACATAAAAGAAAGCCCACAAAGGCTGAATCTATCTGTTGTCTTTATTGGAACAGAGCGGCATCTGTTTCATATTTGCTGTTAGAATCTTTGTAGGCATGCTCCTCGGAGACCCTGGGAACTGCACATTGCACTTTGGGACCCTGTGTGAGAACAGCTATGCACATGCTATTCAATTTTGAAAGAACAGCTTTATGAGTTGAGCTTTTCCTTCCAAAAAATTTACATGGAAGATCTTATGTTAAAATCACTTTACTGTTAGAAAAACTTGTTTTCCAATGTTTTTCATCCATCATTTGGCCATTTTCTAGAACAGATAATCTCACTTTTGGTGATATTTTTGCTAATTACTAAATTTTTTGCTTGATAAATGGATCTTTAAAAACCAAGTAGAAGATATTATTTTTGAAAGTAGATTACATTCTTTAGTTTTTAGACTTCTCTAAAGAAAATCTGTGGATATAGTACATAGGCATTTTATGTTATACTTGGAACAACCTTTATAGCTTCTCTTTTTAAAATTACCAGTATCTGTTTTTTAGGGCCTTCAAGGCCTTCTGAGGACTTGATACCCCACAGCAGAGCACCATGTCCTTTGTGACCTGTGGGGCAGGGCCTGATGCCCATGGTGTGCTGCTCAGCTTGCTGGGGGGCCGCCAATTTGTTTGTTGGATGGGAAGGCAGGAGAGCCCCACAGGAAGACTCACTGCTGAGTCTGCAACGGGAGAGCACACAGGGAGAGCACACACTTGCTGGGGGTTGTTGCACAGTATGAACAGTTCATGCATAGAGTCCTGGGAACCTGCAAGGTGGCTGCTGTGTGTGCCTGTCTGCTGCCTGCCCACTCCTACCCTATCTGCCTGTGCTTACATAGGGTGTTTTGGCCAGTCTCTGAAGTCACTGCTTCCTCTTGGGGCATTTTCATCATAATTGCCAAGTATGTAGTTCCCTTTACCTTATTCACTGGAATGAAGGAATCCAGATCCCACTAGGAGAGTCTTCCAGCGCTGCTCCAGTTCTGGCCACAAGGAGGCCTGGAAAGCCATAGGGTATCACCACATGCATCTAATCCTGATGGATCCTCTGGACATGTCTCTCACTCATATTTCAAATGAGAATCACAATGCTTTGCATTAAACTAAAATATATTCGATTCCAAAGGATGGTTCTTTTTACTGACTTTATTTTGGAAGACTAAAATAGCTTTCTTTTACAGATAGCTTTGAGACCAAGTAAGTAGGCAGTTTTTTTGTTATTTGGCCTCCTATAACTCTTTTTAAGTCCACTTTGTTGGGGCATTATTTATGTACAGTGGAGAGTGCATGTGTCAGTCCAGTAGTCTGGGGAGCATGGTTTGGATGCACACCCATAACCCACCCTGTGGAGACCTAGAACTTCCCAGGCACTCCAGAAGGCCCATGTGCAGTCAGCACCCATCTGCAGTCCCCATAAGCACTGGGTGTCTACCACAGCCATACATTGGCCTTGTCTGTTCTGTGCTGCCATAGACCCAGTGTCCTGTAGCATCTGGTTGTTTTTTTTTTCAGTCCTGGGGATTGAACTAAGGAACTTGTGCTTGCCAGGCAGGCACTTAAGCCACTAAGCTATCTTCCCAGCCTTAGCATTTGTCTTGTGTGTCAAGCTGCTCAGACTTGACACCTTTTGGAGATTCATCCATGCAGCCATTTGCATTCACACATTACTGTCTTGCTGGTAGTTGTTCCAATGGTCTTCCCTTGCAATACAGAAAGTCATCCTTTCATATTGTCCACTGCTTATTTTATTGATCCTGAGAGTCCTGTGCCTCGGAGCCCCTGGGTAAGGTGCCAGTCAGTCTCTATTTCCCTGGAGTTGGACCTCCTAGGGAGTCCCACTCGCATGTCCTTTTCTGTGACTGTGTCTCAGTGGGGAGATGCACATGGCTGGCAATAGCTTCAGTTAGGAGGCAGGCAGTGGAAGAAGGTCTGGTCTGGCATGTCTCTGAGCAGAGTGCGTTGGAGGCCCAATGTTGCTGAATGTCACCTGTTAGTCAGCTGTGTGAATCTGTGGAATGTGTGCTCCCCCTGAGCTGCAGCCATCACAGGTAACTCAGCGGGCTTGGCTGTCCTCTTCAAGTGCCCTCTCCTAAGCAACGAGTGATTGATACATGCAGTCCGTCACTGCACTGTGCTTGCTGTTCTCACTCAGCTAAGTCTAGAGTGGGGAAAATTTAATTTTTAAATTACATTTCAGCAACAGCCTGGGAAAATTCTGGTTAAGGCTAACAGAGGGTCTCACACTTCTTTGTTATAGAGATGCGATGTTGGTTTAAGTTCCTTGCATTTTAATTACATATCAACCTGGTAGTACAAAGAAATAAACTAGCACTGGTAAGTTTTTTCATCTTTTGTTTCCTGAGAGTTTCTGCTCCTATAAAGCAGTGATTTTTATAAGACATTGTCTTCCCAGCTCTTGCCAGGAGTGAGCATGGGGCAGCAACGTTTGCCTTCCTGCTCTCCACCAGCCTTCCAAGTGTCCTCCTTTCTCAGCTGCATCACATTCCTGTGGGCTGCCCTAGGGATGGCAACTGCTGGGCCATCATTAGCCTGAGTCCCTGGCTCACACATTGTCTGATAATAATGCTTCCCAGGAGAGGTTGCTCCTCAGTGTGACACAGGTTGGCCGACATGCTTGCTAAGGCCTTCTCAGAGCTTCTGGGAAGATTAAGCATGTGCTGTTTGTGATAAAAGTCCCCATGCACTGCCAAACACCCCTGTGCTGCTGGATTTGGCCATGGATTAACTGCCCCATACACTGCTCCTGTGTACCCAGGGCTGATCCGATGCAGTGAAAGTGTGGGCAAATGGGCGTCCCATGTCCCTTTTAACCCTGCCTTCAGGCAGCTGGTGCACACACATCCAGGTCTGAGTAGTCTCCGACACTGTTAGCTGCCTTTTTCTGGCTCTCATTTACAGGGATGTGACCTCCAGACTCCGTGTTTGCCCTTTGCTTGTTGTCCTGGCAGCCGGGCTTTCCCAGCCTCTTGTTCATGGAATCCTTCCAGCCAGTCTTGTGCCCCCCAGTGGTACTCAGGCATCCTGGTCATGTTGCCCCTCTGCTGTTGAGGGAAGCCCTTGCCTTTTCTCACAGCTGTCCTTTTGGCCAGTGGTACTTTGTCCACTAGAAACCAAAGGGATACAGGTCTCATGCGTACCTTACCTCAAACACACTGTTTCTGAAACCTTTCCCAACCTAAATCATCTGATTACTTAGTCGTCATGTTAACAGTCTCCCCATGCTTCCCCATTTTGCTGTACCTCCCTATTGGTGGCCTGAGAGGAGGAGAGAAGCAGGGTGATATGAGTAATGACAACGAGGAAGTGTGACTTGGAGAAAGTTTTTCCGAACAACTATGTGGATCACCTGTGTTTGGTTAGGGGGAACCCAGGCCTAGTGACCCTCCATTCAGTCATGGGACATTTTGGAAGTCAGGATCCTCCTCCTTTCAGGCCACACCACCTGGTGCTGGGAGATGCTCAGTGCCCAGAAGTCTTCCTGCTGTTGGGATCTCACTGAACAGAAGACTGCAAGCAAGATGCTGGGAATTGCAGAACTACTGGGATGGGGGTGGGATTCTTGTTTTTATAAGTGGAAGACCAGAGGGCAAAGGTCTCATGTAGTTGAAGAATGGTATTAATGTGAAGAGCTCAAACAGATCATCGACAGAAGACAGGTTTTATTTGGCCTGAACAACTTTTTAACTTACAGAGGAGCTGTACACATTTGAAAGAAGTGACTTGCCATTGAAACCTAGGTTGTGAATTGCACAAAACATCAGAAAGAGTGGGAGCCAAGGCCAGCTTCCTGTGGGAGCAGAGGTCTCTCGAAGCCCAGGGTGGCTCTCCCACCTTCTGGTAGACCACAGGACTCCCCATCACACAAGAAGTCCCTATGAGACATGGCCTTTAGAGCCATTCCTAGGAGGTACAGTACCACTGTACCTCCTAGGAATGCTCCCAGACCAACAGTATCTGTTCATAGTTTGTGAAGTGGGTTTCCATGCACACACACAAGCAAGGAGCAGAGTGCTGATTGGCCAAGCATCCTGCCTGACCCCTGGGCACACCACATTCACCTGTCCTATCTCTGGTGCCTAGGCCTTTCCTCCAATGGTGCATTAAGGAGGACCAGAGCTTTGCCAGGTAGCCAGCACCTACTCATATCCTTGGGAGCAGCACAGGTGCCTGGCCAGCAGTGTGCTGTGCACAGGCCCTGTTTGCCTGCACCTCTCTGGAAGAGCACATGTAGACCAGAACAGGACTAGGCTCCTTGTCACCAAAGGTAGTCAACTTGGGTGACAGTGCTGTCATCCCAGAGGGGTCAGTCATATTATGGCAGGATACTTTCCTTTGTGTGTCTAAGTAATATTCTAGTCTCCTTAATCACTTTTTAAAAAATTCTGTCATATCAGTTACCAGTGGCCTCTTCAGCAAGTTTGCTATCCCAGAGCTGCCTGCTCACTCATGCTGTGTTCTGACTCATGCTTAGAGAAGGCCTGCATCTCCAGAGCTGAGGCAGTGACTCCATAACCCCCTGAGCTCCATCCCCTACTGCACATCTGGTGTTTCCACATGATCTGGTGGGTGCACAAGTGCTCCTTGGTCTCCTGAGCACCTGAGTTGGCTTTTGACTGATCTCTGTGTGCCGTTGAGTTTGTAGCCCCTAGGAAGAAAGGAACTGACCTCTGTCACACACCTCCACCACTAGGCTTTTTGCTGGACATTTTCACAATGGAAAATTTGTACTTCATGAGTTAGGGAATTATGAGTGACTTAACCAACGCCACACAACTCGTAATTGGGTCCCAATCCCAAATCCCCAAGTCATCTTAAGTTCATGTCACCATATTGATTCCCTTTCTTAACTCATTTTGATGTGCATTCTAAGTATCATTACAGTCTGCACTTTTTAAAAGTTGAGGGCATACTTGCCTGTTGACCTAGGCATAGCAGCAAGTCTTGGTCTCTTTACAAAATGTGCTCTGATATTTCTTATGTGTGCTTTAACTCATGGTCTTGAGCTCTGGCCATCTCACAGCTACTGTGTGAAGCAGGGGCTATTATTAAGACTTTTAACAAACTGGGAAAATTTGATGATAGAGAGGCCTGCCGAGAATCATGAAGAAGAAATGCCCAGGAAATTTGTGGTATGGGAGTTGTAGTAATCACATTTACAGTCAGAAAAATTTCTCTTTATCAGGCAGAGTAAAAATAAGAGCCATTCTGGCCTATTAGACAAACTATACACACATACATCTTTTAGAAATACTTCCTCTCAACCTGATAGAATATGAATGCTCAGGAAGAGTAGTTTGTTGGCACTGAGGGCCTGCTTGTTAGTCACTTGCTAGATGATCTCCCCGTGTGTGATTAGTATAGCCGAGACAAATGGAGCTCTGCCTGTGCGCGGCCCATCAGAGTCAAATATTCCATTGTATGCTATTTATAAACATGAATAGCAACCGCAAAAACTTAATTAGGGCTTGGAGAATCACATTTTATTCTAGGAATTTTTTTTTTTTTTTTTTTTTTTTTAATAAAATATCCCTCCGTCTCTTAAGAAGTTTGTCTGCCACTTAAAAACGGAGGCAAAACATTGGTTTTTCCCTTCATCAGTTTTCACACAAACCAACCAATCTTGTCTTGCCTTCACCACGGCATCCATTTTTATCTTCCTGCAGTCATTGCTGCATAGGTGAGAAATAACAGGAGAAGATGAGGGAGAGCACAGAAGAGTAGGCTTCCCTTCATGGTCTGCACAAGTTACCATCTTCTGTAAAGTTATGTGCCTTTCTCTTCCTGCATGCAGTGTTGGGAGTAAACTCTCCTAGCGTAAAATTCACTTTAATATCAGTCACATATGGTTGGAACTCCCCTTTTGGCAGCTGTGGCCCAGGACACCCACCTTTACTCCCGTGTGCAGTGTGCCCTTTCTTTCACAGCCGCCCACAGGCCAGGAGCCAATATTCCTGAGCATCCATAGGCTCCACAAGCTGCCTTGCGCTCCTTGTCTTTTATTTCTTTCTTTCTGTTCAACTGCAGATTAAGTATTGTGAGTTCATTCTTATGTTGAGAAAGCTAAAGTTGAGGCCAGAAGGAATTCAGTGATTTATCCAAAGGTACACAGCTGAGGGGTGACTGGTAAAGCCAGAGTCCATGTCTGGGTGAAGCCAGAACATTGTAGCAGTCCACTGTGGCAATGGCTGACAGGCTTTTCATTCTGTGCTTTGCCCATCAGTGCCTAGATGACCTGAAGGAGAAATGCTTTGGCTGCCATTCTCTCAATACTGCTCAACTTTAAAGTGGAATAATTTCCCCTACTCCTCACCTGTTGCATGGAGGTGTTAGAGGAGAAGAAAACCACTTTACCAGTAATTGTCTTGGATTGGAAAGGTATCTGTCCTCTCTGGATCTCAGGGCCTCCATTTATTCTAGCAGATTCACCTTTTGACTCCCATATAAGGTGAGGACACTGAAATAACCACTATTGTCTGGATTTTAAAGATGCTGAAAGTGGAACACAAGGAAGTCCTTACTCTTAGTTATTGTAGAAGGCTGGCTTAAGCCAGCTAGAAAGCCCTGTTTGAGGTAAGACTGCTTGATAGCTACACAGAATGTGGACATTGATTCCATGGTCAGGGACTCCCTTCTTTGTGGCCTAACTGGTTCAGACCAGGCTCTAAGCCCAAGGCTCTAAGGCAAGTTCTGTGCTTGTTGTCAATGCCCAGCACAGAAGGGACTCCTGGATTTTCCTGGAGAGTATGATTAGACTGTTCTGCTTTCAAGAATCTTCATTCTCCAAGCTCCCAACATGTCGTACTTATGTTATCAGTAGGTTGGGCAGATGCAGGATTGGGGTCATCCTCCTCTTTACTTGTGAAGAGGAGGCTGGTCTTTAGGACCAGCCTCCATCTCCAGGGTTCAACATCCTTCTTCAGCTGCCTGAGATAGAGTCTGTGAACACAGGCAGGATTCTGGCTCCTGGGCTCACTCCAATGGAGAGCAGATGCCTTTCTCAGTTCATGGATTGCTTATGTGCTTTCTGGAATGACTCAGATGCAGCTGTTTCTTGCTTTCTGAACCCCTGGATGGCTGTGGACAACATCGTCTCCTTTCCTTTACGTCTCTCTGGCTAGAAGGCCTGGCCTTCCACTGGACTCACCAGAGAGAAGTAAATAAAGATTCCTGAAGTTTCCTTCAGGGAGCTTGTGAAGTGTACATTAGTTATCTCAGAGTGGAAAATTTAAAGTTCCCTATGTTGTGCAGATAGCACCATGCTTTCTGTTCCTCCTGCCTAGATCTTTGGGGAGCTCCAGCTGCCACTCCTTACTAAGCCATGAACTCAGCTCCAGCCTACTTGACTGGCTTTCATCCCCAAGCCCTGGCCCAAAGGCCATGATGCTAGAGAACAAGAGACCCCTTTGTTACAGAATGCACCATCTCAAAGGCAGCTTAGAGACTGCCTTTTCTTTCTTAAGGTGTCATCTGTAAGCCTCATACCCACCTGCACCCATAGTAATTCCCAAGTTGCTTATCACACTGTTTTGTCTGAATCAGCGGAGTGGTCTCTCCAAAAGGAATTTCTTAAATGATGTGTGTGTGTGTGTGTGTGTGTGTGTGTGTGTGTGTGTGTGTGCGCACGTGCTTGCTTTATAATTCTTTTCCTTCTTCCTTATCTCCTCCAGTGCCTACTTGGCTAAAAAGCTTACACAATTGTGGATAAGTCAGGAAAAGAAGAAAATGCAGGTCATTCTACTGCCACAATTGACAAAAGTTTTATTTCATATCCAGTGACTACAGGTAGTCAAAAGATGTTTATTAAAAAGAGAGTCTGAGCTCCACTGTCTCTTTTATTCATTCATTTCATATTTTTTTTAGCAAATACATGATTGCCATACATACTTTTAAAAGACCATTTTATTTATTGAGACTCTGAGGTACAGACAATATATAATACATATATTCAAGAGACAGCTACATAGGAAAAGAGAAATGCATGCAGAAAACAGAGCAGCATAGAACATGTGGACCCTAGAGGTGTTGAGGTAGTCTGTATTTTTTTTTTTTTTTTTTTTTTTTTTGCTGCAGAGGGATGAGTGGGTCTCAGAGAGTGAAAATAAAAAGTGAGGCAGTATAAGCAGTGAGAACTTGGAGGCAAAGAAGGCCAAGTGACGTTACACTAGAAGTTTCTAGAGTTTGAGCCTTGGAGAAGGACTCAACAGTAAAAGTGAACAAGAATGTGATGCAAAGATGCAAAAGCTTTGAAGGGAGCCAAATGAATGTAGCATCATTTTGAGAAGCACTGAAAAGATGGTGAGGGAGCTGGTCTTGGGTGACCCTAACATTCCAGTAAAATGAAATCATTCTGAGAATTAAATCTCTACAATGTTGTAAAACATAGAGAATAGGATTTGGAAGGACTTCCAAGGAGGAATGATCATGCAGTTAAAGTACCTATGTTTCATGTAACTATATTTTACCTGGCTACAGGACTGTCTGCAGACATGCTGAGCTACACAAAGGAAAGAAAGGAGACACCTCAGACTAACTGGGTTTGGAGAATAATTCTAATTGACCCAACCAGAAGATTGAGGGACCCAGGGGTTTTGAAGTTCTGGTCATCCAGTAGCTGGAAGACAGACCCAGTATCTACCTGGGACATATGACTCCATGGGGAAGAAGTATGCTAGGGCTCAGGAAGAGGCTGAAGATGTCCAGCTAATGAAGCATCTGTAAGATCCACAGGCCTGTGTGAAATCAGAAAGTGTTAGGTACTGTCAGTCCTTGGTGAGAGACTGGGTGATCTTAAGGGTGGATCTGAGTGAGGAGTCATCAGACAGGCTGTGACCTCTCTGTGTACCTCAGTGATTAATGGGGTATTGGTTGCATTCCCCACTTCCCAGTGAAGTTCCATTTGCTTCAGTTCCTGAAAGGATGTTAATTAGATCTAATGCATGTTGCTATACAGATCCATGTATTTAGAATATTTTTCCTGTTTCCTTGAACATATTAAAAGTTATTGTTTTGTGATACATTGATGAAAATTAACTAGATGCTACAATCTTGGAAATAATGGGATGTTTGTGAACCTTTTTTTCCTCTAGTCATGGCTTAGAGGAGTAATGTATGTTGAATATTTGCCATTACATGTCCTCTTAGTAGAAAGATACTAAACAGACACAGCCAGTATATCTATTTTTATTTATTAAGAAAGAATAATATTTACTAACTATACTTATTGTTTATTATAACATACTGTATTCTCATAAGTAGAACTATAAAGAGAAGAAAATAAGAATAAATATACATAGAAGTTCAGTGATTTTTTTCCACACCAAGGATCATCTTACTTCCTCTACTTTGGAACCCATCAGCTTGGAGAATATGTCTTAGTTTTTGTCTTCTATGGTATTTGAAGAGATTTTTTTTAAGAGTAGAATATATTTATTGAGGGAAAGAAAGCTTCTGTCTTAGTGAGGGACAGAAGAGAACCCATGTGGAGATTTTAATTAAGTCATGTGCATTAATGCTTGTTCCCATACAAAGATACCCATTGGAATGTGTTTCACATTTCCTCGAACATTTTCATAGTTGTGTTACTGCACCAGACTTTATTTTACAAAAATCTGGCAGAACTTTTTCAACATATATTAGGTTGATATTAGATCATTTCCTCTAAGCCATTACTAATTACTGGACCTTTTTTTTGTAGCTTTCCTGAATGTTGTTAAAAAATAAATGATATTAAATAGACTTCCGCAACTGATTGCTAAGGATGGTGATTAGAATATTTTTCTCTGTATGAAAAACTGTTGATTCTGTTCCTTGCCAAATAGATATGTACAAGTAAGTATATAGTGATGACAGATGTAAAATTAACCGGCAAAATGTGTGTATAACAAATTTGTGAGAAGCACCCAATTGAGAATTGTTTATAAGTAAATGCGGCCCATTTTATGGACCTGTTCATAGAGTTAAAGTTTCACTTGATTATTTTATGACCATGGAAAGATAGATTTGTATCAGCAAAACTATTTGGAGAGAGAAAAGTAATGAATTTGCTCCTCATAGATGTACAGCAGTGATGCCTTCCATTCTTAACATTAAAGAAAATAATTAAATATTTAGGTCTAATTTATTCATTGTACTAATCTGCTTCATTCTAGATCAACATCTGAGCCATGCCTAATGTTAAGTTGGGGCAAAATATAACTTTAATGTATGTCTTGCCTTTCTGTGTGTTTTTGCCACACTTCAGAAGCCAACCCTTTCCTAGGCATGGTGACTTGCATTACAGAAAAAGGATCTGACCATTTTCCTGCAGAGATATCTCAGACAAGGATGTTTCCCTCCTTTGCCATGCCTGAAACAGTTGCTCAGGATTTACTGCTGAAGCTCATTATCCTCATCTTGTTTGCATGTTGATAGAGGAGAAAATTTAAAACAGGAAGTTGAATGCTCCTAATCTTGGTATTTAAAACTGAATTCGTGTGAAAATCTTAAGATTAAAGAACTTGGAAATCTCTCTACATTTCCTTGTAAATTTAGAAACCTAGTATATTCCATATTCAGATTACAGTTAAAAAAAGAAAAATGTAAATCTATCACGACTAGTGTGAATAATCTTGATTTGAGTAAGCCCCACATCACCAGAACAGAACTGTGACTGGGACCCTGGGGGGCCTTTTTCTCCTCTTTGACCAGTTTGGGTCAAGCCAAAATCTTACCTGAACTACAAAGTAAAATCTTAAGTATGGCAGACTTTCCTTAAACTTTTATCTCTACAGTTAGAGTCCAGCCACCTCCATCCTAAAGACTACTAAAAGTAGAGGGCTTAAAAATCATATCAGGTAGAATGATGCATAATTAATGCTTATTATACAGATCAATGAGTATAATACTAATACTATAATATTCATGGCATGTGCTGCAATAAGTGATGTGAACTAACTACTAAGGAACCAAAAAAGGAGGGAGTACAGAGCCAGAGCTGGGTGGTGGGGACCCCACGCTGGAGGCTGAGCAGGGGCTCTCCAATTGGAGGAAAGGGTGCGTGGCTCGGGAGGCCACTCAGAAAGCCTACACATATGCCATGTTTCTGTGCTGACAAGATGTCTAGAATGTGATATTTTTAATACCCCAGCTGCTGGGGTTACACATGCACTGATCTAGCCTGAAAAAGGCTCTGAATGCCTTCAAGGGCTTTGGCCAGGGGAGGGTGGTGATGCATGAGTGCATCTGATTGTCCCGCAGCACTCATGATGGCCTACAGCAAGGCTGCTCAGACTTTAACCTGCGGCAGAATCGTCTGAGGGTCCTGTGAGAACCCAGATTGCTGAGGTGCTTCTCCTTTTGTGATTGTGTGGCTGTAGGTGAGGCTTCCGAATGTGCCAGTGTCACAAGTTCTCAGGGAAGCAGGTGTTGCTCCTCAAGCAACAGACTTTGAGAACCACTGGTTCAGACCATAAACCAAACTACTGAGGGCAGAAGTCATTAAAGGTCTGTATTTGAAGTTATTAACATCTCCAGACATGAGGCAGAAACATGAAAGCAACTACTTAGATTGCACACGTAATGATCGTTGTTCAACATTTTTGAGAACTTATTACATTTGTAGTGTTAATGGTTCCAGAGAGTTCCTTCTGTCTTCAGTGGTGACAGGACTCTTGGAGCCACTGGGTAATATATAGATGAAGATGCTTCTGCTACTTTAACTGATCTCATTAAGCCTGATTGAAAGGGATAGGTACATTAACAAATCTTTGGGTGGGCATGGCTGTGCTGCATTGGGCCATCTTTCTCCATCTCTTCCAGCTCCCCATACATACCATATAAAAATGCCACCTGCCATATGACCCCAGTCACATATCAAGAAAGCAGAAGCAGTGTGTTACATTCTTTTGGGGTTACCCATACATGATTTCATTATCTTCTTGCTATCTTGTCATCTGCTGCCCAGTGCCTTCATACCAATGCCTAGGAAATCACTAAGCTGCACTGTGCCCTCCTAATAAGTTTGTTAGAAAAATGGGCATCCCTTGTAAAGGCTACTGTGGGAGGGAAGGATGCCATCCCATATTGTTAGGTGAGCTTGCAGTGGCATTGTCCTCATCAGAGATTTCAAATATGGTCCAACATTGAGGAGCTATGAAAGCAAAGAAAACACTAGACTCAAGCCCCCCCAAGCTAGGTATCTAATTCACCTTATTGTAAATTTTTTTGAGGTCCTTTCTGCCCAGAAAGATTTTTAACAAAGATGGAGTGTGTTTAACACAAGCCCATTTTGAGCTTGCTCTCATAGCTGCTCCCTCTGAATGCCCATGATATGCCCTTTCCCTCTCTTAAGACACAGAGAGGAATAGATGCAAAGCCTGGCTCTCCTGGAACTTGCATCCCAAAGGGGAAGGAGACAAAGACAAGGTGTGTTAGTAAACCTTGACCATATTTGGAAATGATAAGTGCTGATACAAAACGACTGAGGAAAGAGGAGAAAACAGTGTCGAGTGGGGAAGAGGGCCATGCAAGTTTAGATAGGATAGCCCAGAAAGGGGCTATCACTAAAAAAGTGACTTTGAGCAAGGATTGAAGCCAGGGGACTAATCACTTGAGAACCCAGAAGTGACCATTTCCAAAAGAGGAGAAAGCACCCATGAAGTGCTCACACCCAACTGTGTTATATATGTGCCTGAAGGGTTGTGCAGAAGCCAGGAATCCAGACTATGGGGAGAAGAATGGTTGGAAATGAGAGCAGGGAGGAAATTACATAAGATCCATGAAGGTCATGGAAGGGACTAGAACTTGTACCCCAGTAAACTAGGACCCCTTGGGAAGATGTGCAATCTTCCCTGGCAGAGTCCTCATCTGACTTAATTTTTAACATCCAAATTTTGGCCACTGTGTTAACAAACAAAGGAAACTGTGGGAAGATGAGCAAGTATCTATATAAGCAAACAAATCAGTAAAGAGGCCACTAAAGAGAGTCTAGGGAGACAGGGTGCTTGAAAATGTGAACTGCAAAGTTATTGAGAAGAAGCCAGACTTACACATTCTGGAGGTATGGTAGAAAGGATGTGCTGATCGAATAAATGTGAAGTGTGAAAAGGAGGAATTTTAAATTGATTATCCTTTATTGACAGGAAAAGGAATCAGGTATGGGTAATATTAATCTCAGAAAGGTACCATATTAAGTGGGAGATGCATATTAGGTGTCCAAGAAGGCAGCAGGATATACAGAGCCAGACTTGGGGAGAGAAAACAATGTCTGGAGAGTCACTGCATGGAAGGTTAACCTTTGAGATGAGATGAGATCACTGAGAGGAGTATAGGTGACAAAACATGTTCAGGGATTCAGCCCTTTGATGCTTAGAGGTCAGGGGATGAGAAATCCCAACAGTGAAGGGTACAAAGAGGGGATAGCATGCTGGCAGCGAGGTGAAAAGATGTTGGAAGGAGAAGAGAATTATCAACTCTGTCAGCTTCTTCCCAAAGGCCAATAATTCAAGACCAAGACTTGGCCAGTTATATAACACTATAGAGGTTGTAGATGATATTGGTAAGAGTAACTAAGGTAGAATGATGAAGAGATTGGAGCGGATTCAGGAGCTAACAGGAAGGAAGGCATTACCAATAAACTTTTTAAAGGAATTTCCTTTTGAGGGCAAGATCAAGATAAGAGATGGAGATGACAAATAATGACCAGTTAAGTGCTCACTGGAATAGTGCCATAGAGGTAATAACTTTTGTGTAGTAAAGAGAAGACAAAGTTGTCACTTGTGATGACTTTCTAGAGGGGTTGCCCTTAACTAGGAACACTGAAAATGAATAAAGATGGCATTCAGGGCAGATGACAGAAGATGAGTAGCCATGGGCAAGGGCATGGGAAATGCTCCAATTACTGCTCACTGTGAGGGCCATTGGGGAGCCACTTTCCCCTAGGGGCTGTTCCTTGCAGGAGACAAGGATCTCAGGTATTTAGCTGAGGACTGACCATGAGCCCATGAGGTAGGTGCCTTGGGAAGAGTTTGGGAGAAGGGATGCAAGCCAAGTGCATCAGTCTGGATGGCGTGAAGCCTCGGCTTCTGCTGGGGCTCCTCTGTGCAGTTCTATCGTGAGAGAGCCGCCCTACCTATGAGCCTTTTCATCTGTCTACCCCTAGGTCATGAGTGGGGTTCCCTTAACTTTTTAGGCCATCCTGGCAGCCTCACTCCCTTTGCAAGTCTCTCCCGGACAGCTAGTTGGCATCCTGCTATGGCTGGGCACTGTTGTGCTCTGGCCCTGAGGAAGCTGGTCTCTTGGTTGCACTGGTCTTGCTCACTGGTCCTCCCCAACGTCCAATGAGGGGCACCGAACAGGAACCTGCAGCTTTTGCCTTGAGAACTGACTATGGCCATAGAGCCCCTGCACTGTTGGTGATTTAGTAATTTTCAGTAAATATGCTCCTTCTTTGTTATGGAAATATTTTTCAAGAAACTCATAATAAGAAAGCTGTCACATTTTAAAGGTTATTGTAAGAAGTGAATATGAAATGAGAATGATGAAAATAAAAAGTCTGCATCCTTATATAACTTCAAAATAACTCATAGCTTTGGCGGTTGAGTGACCCAGGGGATCCTCCCCATGAAGCTTTCAGTCAAGGGTTTTCCCACCACTGCTATTCCCTCCTATAAGCTAGAGAACTGGGCTGAACTATTGTGTTTACCCGGGCATTTCTTCAGTTGCAGCTTACAGTTTTGCATACAGCAGCATGGCCTATGAAAAGGCTGTGGAGTAGGGAGAATGTGTGCATAGGGCATGCAGAAGGGCGATGTCCAAGGGGGTCAGTCCTGAGGTGAGGCTCTTGCAGACAGTGAAGACCAGATTAAAAAATAGGGTATCCTTTTTCCAAGGTCAAAGTAAGCTTCTGGAGGTCTTCTAGGAGGGCATGGGATGATTAGATGTGAACATGAGAAAGGCCCTGTGACAGTTGGACAGAAAAAAAAAAAGATTGGAGTGAGGGGCAGATGCAGACTTGGATACCAAGGCGACATTTGGAAAAATGCATATAAGACCTAATGGCCTAGAATAAGAGGATGAGGGAGGTAAGGATGGAACAGTGGAGCTCTAAGAAATGCCTGGGGACCCAAAGGACCTGGACCCATGACTACTTGGATTGCAGACATTAAGAGAAGGAAAGTGGAGATGGCCTTGGCATCGCTCCCTGTGGAGCAAGGCTGTTGGTAGTGATAATGGTGTTGGCTATTGAGGTGGGAGAACACATCAAATAACATGGTGTTTATACAGCTTGAATGGGCAGATCCTACATGACATCCAAAGAATATGCTGCCAAGTTGGGTCCATAGATCTGGAGCTCAGAAGACAGGAGCAGAGTGGAGCCAGCAGTTTCCATGCTTCGGACATAGTTGCACAGCCTGCTGCACCTTCATCCTCCCCATCTCCCTATATTCAGCCAATGGCTGTGGAGCTATTGCCACAAGCTATTGCTTATGCTCTGTATTTTGCACTAATAGCCAGGGAGTGCAGTGTGATTGTTTCCCACATTTGTTTCGCTTTATCTTGCATGTTCCCTGTCCTTTTTTTCCTCTGATCCCCGTATTGATTTTTTCCTCTCCTGTCCACTTGGTCACCTTTGGTGACATGCACCCCACATCCTGTGTGGGCACACCACTGTACCAGAAAGGCTGTCTTGTGGTGTTTCCCTCTTGCAGCCCAGGTGAGAGTTTAGGGACACTTTGTTATCACGGTTTGAGAGGTAGCCATCCTCTTGTCCCTTGAGAGGCATCTACTGCTTTTCAGATTCGGGAGCCAGCAGTACACATTTCATGGAGTACAATCCCTGTAAGTCGTACTTACACAGCTAAACTGTTTTTAATTCTGCAGAGATTTTACACGCAAATCACTTTTAATTTAATTTTTTTAATTGTTTTAAATTTTTTGTTACTCTTTCCTCTAATGTCTATTCCTTTTTGTTTTCCTTGTTAATAGATTACTGTTCTAGATGAGACATGGACTGTATTCAGGCGTTACAGTCGTTTTCGAGAAATGCATAAAACATTGAAGTTAAAGTATGCAGAGGTGAGTTATGAAATCATTATCTCTAATTAGGGCCATTCATTTTCTAGGGTAAATGAGCTGATTGCATTAGCAATGTCCTCTCTTGTGCCCCTTTTCTCTATGTCAGAATTAGCTTGTACCATCTTTTTATGTCATTTACTATAAAATATAACCCTTTAATTTTTCTTTAATTTCATTTCTGTTCTAGAGAATTTAAAGCCTTTCTCAACTCAAAAGTTTGGAAATAATAGTATATAATGTTCATCCTTTTCATAAATTTTATGATGAACTTTTCATAAACATTTTAGTTTACGACTTCATTCTTAAGACCTATTAAAATGAAATAGTGAAAGGTAGCTTAGTATGGCTCTTCCTTTTTTCTCTGAGAAGAAGATACATTCATTAGATTCTGCTTAATAAACACTCAAGTCCTAAGTTTGCCATGGTGGTGGGTTAGACAGCAGCAGAGAACTGGCTAGCAGGACGATCTATATCACAGTCAAGGTCTGTTTCTGGGTTCGTTCTGGATGAACACTGGCTTTTAGATTGACTTTCAGGAAGGAAAAGGGCTCCAAGAGTGGATGGATATTTTCCAAGTGCTGATGGTGGTGATTTCACTTCAGCTGAAGGACACCGGGGGTCAGCCGAGCACTTCAGGAACTTTGCTTTGAATGGACTGCGAGTCAGTCAGTTGTCAGTATCCACTTTCACTAAGTACCACTTTTCAGTATCACTTTTCAGCATGATATTCATACTTTGTTTTGACATCCTAAAAAATTTTAGTCAAAATTTTGTCTTTGATTGACATTACGTAAATGAACATTTGATTAACATCACCGTGACTTGTGTTCTATTATGTGTACAGTAAAAAGAGAAATACCTTTTTGTAAATTAAGTGGCTCCTCAGTGTAGAAGAACCTTGTGTCTAGGCAGAATTAAGCTGGCTCTGAAATTCCATCATCCAGCTTACATACTAGTACTCTGAAAATTGAAGATGCCCTGGATATGCTATAGTCATTGTTCCAGGGAGACATCAGTTCTAGAAATTATATTACATCATATGCAAGTTAAGTTTGTTTCTGTAGTTTACCCTCCATGTCCCAAATTAATACAGACAGTAAAAAGTGGATGTAGTACATACAAATGAAATGCACAGAGCAGCTTATTTTCAAAATAAGCTTTGCAGCTGCAAACCACTTGGTTATGAGTTAGTACATTGGTTCTTTAATAATGCATAGATTTTGCATATTGCATTAACATCACTGAATTCCCTTTGTAATAGGGGAAAAAGCAATTTATATGAAAGGATACAAGGATGTAAGCTTTATACACACATACATACAACTAACTTCTTGATTATACTTTTTTTTTTTAATTTGGTACAGGGTCCCACTATGCAGCTCAGACTTACAGTGATCCTCCTGTTTTCAGTCTCCTGAATGCTGGGATTACATGTGCACCACCATGCCAGATCTTGGTGGCTGACTCAGTGTGCCCTGGGGTGGGACTAGTATGGCATGTGGTGCCAGGGATTAAACCCCAGTCCCTGTGTTTGCCTAAGTAGACACTTAGTCAACTGAGCTATCTCACTGGGCCCTTCTGATCTGTTCCTGTATTAGTTTAACCCATTCCATTTAGGTACATTTTGTTTCAGATTCCCATAAAATAGTAGTAGGGAAAATGAAAGTTTCGTATAGAATCTTAAATTCACATGTAGAGAGAGACTAAATATAGTGAAACACTATGACCTATTTTAGAGTAAGCATGCCATTTTAAGTATGTTGCATGCCTTTTGTAAAAAAGTGTCAGGAAAGTGATGACAGGATAGCTCTCCAAGATAGTTTTGGAGTTTAATATGAATTAAGAAATACATAAAAGCATTTAGAAACAACCACTACCCATCTCTAATCAGTGTTTGTAAAGACAACTTCACATGCACACAACAGAAACCATCTTGTATATAGAAGAAAACTTAGCTCCAATTGCCAAGAGCTATATCCCAGCAAATGGGAGGCTGAGGCAGGAGGTCACCATGAGTCTGTTGAAGCCACCCTGGGCTACATAGCAAGCTCGAGGCAACCTGAACTACACAGTGAGACCTGTGCCCCTTCCTCCCTTCTCCAAAAAACCAGAACAAAACCACAGCTTACCTCCAGTTAAGAATTATGTGAATTTAGGACCAGCCAGATAATTCAGCAGACTGAAGCACCTGTTTGGGCAGAGCGCAGCAGCCAGGGCTCGATCCCTGGTGTGCCCAGCCATCCTGACCCCGGTGCATGCTGAGATGTAGTTGAGATGGGGCATGGTAGCATCTGTCATCTTAGCACTTGGGAGACTGAAAACAGGAGGATCATTGTGAGTCTCATCTATGTAGTGAGACCCTGTATACCCTGTACCAAATACGTTTAAAAAAATAAAAGAATGACATGAATTTGTAAATCAGAATGGGTGCCTGGTAATGGGGAAAACTGATAAACAGAGATTAAAATATATGTAAAAATTTTATCAAGGATAAGAAGTATTCATTATGAGCATGTTTTAAAAACTTAAGTGATGACTGAATGAAGATGATTACATGAAATTCATTTTTTCCCTCACTAATATGTATTGAGCAACTCTGTACAATTAATATAACTCTGAACAAGACAGCTGCTTTCTGGCCTTTCATGAGATACAAAGAATAAACAATAACATTAAGACAACTTGAGCTATTGTGAAGTGCCCTAGAGTGAACCATGCAGGGCACTGATTGTGTGGCATAAGTGCTGAGCGCTGGCTGCTTCAAGGGGGTGTGCTCAGCAGGCCTTTCTGAGGGGAGGAGGTTTGAGCTCTGCCTTGACGGTTGAGACAGAGCAGGATGTGAACATGTGAGGTGAAGTGGAGGTGACTGCAGCTGTTAAGGAGAAGGGTAGGAAGCAGGACAAAGGCTCCATGTGGACCGTGTGCTACAGTCTCAGGGTGTGGGGAGCCGCTGGATGGTGTGAAGGTGACAGAGTGGTCCACTCTATCCTGTTCAAAGGCCACTTTAATAGCTATGTTGAGGATGCTTATTGGGGTGGTAGAGATCTCACATCTGGAATCCTCAGACATTAAATTTGTGAATGCTTTTGAGCACCCAGTTGGAAATATCAAGAAAAATAAAGGCTCTAAACCTACAGTTTACTGGAAAAGGATATTTATGAATCTTCTCTTAGAAAGAAAAATCATTATTTAGATCAACAGTAAGTGAGGAAAATCCTCTTACTTCTGCTTCAATCTATAGTTATATTTCAGGGTCCCTACGATATGATTTCTACTCACAGGGGTCCCCTTTCCAGGAGACGGATTCCAGATTGAAATGGTAACTCAGAGGGAAAATTCCCTTTTCATATTGACATCAACATTGTGACCAATAATTACTTTTATCCTAAAAAAAACTTGAGTTATTACAGAAACCCCTAAGACCCATGGGCACCTGCGTGTCAAAGAGACAACATGAACAGTGATTTATAGCCACCTGGAAGCTTCCTCAAATAAAGCTGCATGTTAGTCAGGATTGGAGCTGTGCTGGTCACAGGCCCTGAGGAGGCTGGGCTGATGCAAGGTGTCCTTCAGCTACCACTATTATGACTTTGCCCAGCCCCCTGAGCCCCATGAGCTGAGTACCTGCCCTGGCCCTGGTGCCATTCCCTGCATCTTCTGGGGTCTCCTGCAGATGGTGCTGTGAACACAGGCACTGTTACCAGCTGTGCGTGTGTGCCAAGAACAGCTTGCCTTGAGCCAAAGTGATGGGGAAAAGCTAGTATAGAAGGTCAGGCAGTTTCACTCCATGCCCTACTTCTAAACGAATAATAATGTCAACTATGGATTTTTAAAAAGTTTCTAAAGATATAGTAGTATGACTTCTAGATCCAGATGAATTTTATTTCAGCCCAAGAATAGCCCTATCTGTTTAGCAATTTTGAGAAGAAACTTAAATTTCAATTTGAATTAAATTTCAATTTGAATACTAGCTGTGTACCTTCCTGCAAACTTGGATTTTCTCTTGCGCAGCTCTGCTTCAGAGCCGAATATGTTAGTACTTGAGATCGATATGTTTATTGGGTATTTGTCCGGTATTATTGCTGTCGTTAATGCTCATATTACTGTCATCTCTGTCTATAATGTTAGCCTTGAAGTAATCATCTCCCTGAAAATGGCCTATTTGGCCTGAACACATCCTAGAAATCACTTGTTAAGGGGATAACTTCTTCAGGAAAGCCCAAAGGCCTATAGGGAAGGGTGAAGGGCATTGCCTCTCATGGTCCCGTTTCTAAGCCAGGTTGGAGCCTGTTTTCATTTATGGAAGTAGAAAACTTAGTCTCATCATTGCAAAGAGAACAGAATGCTTGATGATTATTTTTAGTTTTTCTATTTTATTTATTTATTGTATTTAGTAGAGTGTCTACAAGGTCTCACTATACAGATTGCACTTGTACTGATCTTCCTGTTTTTAGTATCTCAAGTGCTGAGATTACATGTGTGCCACCTCACCCAGTTTCAATCACAGTCTCAGCATGCCCCAGGGGTGAGGCTGGCAAGGCACATGGGTTGATGATAATCTGAAAATTGTGCGTTTACCTGGTCAGACGAATCTCCAAATTTTGTGTTAGTTAGATAAAAAAACTTTGAAGAGCACATTGGATCTCAGAGTATTCAGAATCTGTAATATGCTTGCCAAGACAGAGAATCGTTTATCACCTTAAAACTTCACATTTAGTCATAGCCTGTAATGTTTTGAAACTTTGTCTAAAATTGTATCTGGTTTCCTTACATTTCCATTTGGAGTCTAGCCATGTTCTCCTGGGGGATATACTCTGAAGTCTTTTGATGTGACAGTTTCCTTTGTGGAGATTCTGTTTTTCTCACAAAGTAATCTTTTTTTTCTTAAGTAATAGATTATATGTACACAATAAAAGGTTGACATTAAAGGTGTATGTATGTGTGTGTGTGTGTGTGTGTGTGTGTGTGTGTGATGTGCAGAGAGAGACTGAGAGTTTGCCTTGCTCTAACCCTCAGAGGCATCCAGGAAGTCTTGGGTCTAACTGTATGTCCAGACACGTGGCATCGATATGCTGTATTCATTGTTGGAGTCCCTGAGAAGGATGCATGACAAGAACTACTGCTTGCTGTCAGGGCAGAGGCTTGGCAAGGGTCCCTCCAATCCTCTGCGGCAATCTGAACAGCTGTTCTGAAGCTGGGCCTTTTGTCTCACCTCTCCCAGGTCATATTTTGGGTGTGTAGAGGAGACCCACATGGACTGGTTCAGGAACTCCATGGTGCAGGGCTCAGATTTTTTTGTACCAGCTCCCTGGGTGGAACTGCCAGAGTCCCAATCAAAAAGAGGCATGCAGAGATACCTGTCAACTCACTCACCTGGAGAAGCCTGATGTAAAACTTCTCATCTGATAGCAGTCCTGAAGCACTTTATCAGTGGGATGTTGGCATGTGTGTGGTCTTTCACTTTACTATGACCCCTGCTGACTCAAAAGAAAGTTGGCATATCCCCTTTTCAGAGTTCAGAATCCACTGATGGACACTTGGGTACTTTTAGATTCTCATGACTGCTTTTCTGAACATTCTTGAATATCTACATGTCTTATGATGCCCGTGTGAAACTCTGTAAAGAGATTTGATAATTGCTCCAATGTCTTTAGAAATCTGTTAGGCTTTTGAAGGCTCTCAGCCTGGTTTAACCTAAGTTTCTAATCCAAATTTGATCTAAGTGAGGATAGAGATGGTGAGAAGATTGATGCAATTGGGAAAACCGAAGAAAAAGACAGAATAAACAGGTGGGTTGGCTGAGTGCCCCAAAGACTGTCCTGCTGGGAAAAGATTGTGAGAATGCCTTACTCATCCCCTGCTAGTCTACTTAGCTGTTTGCTTATTGTCCTGGGGCTCATGATTTACTATAAGGTCTCCTAAAGGAGAAGGATGTGCTGGTCAGCTAAAGAGCCTGCAGGGTGCTTTCCCTGTATGTGGCTGGTGAACCAATTAAAAGAGCAGGCAGCTATTGATTACTAGATGGATATCTCTGAAGAAAATAGGAGCTCGGGGTTATTACAAGCAAAATGAACTAATGAGTTGAAAAGACAAGAAGCCACTGGGTTTAAAAAAAAAAAAAAAACTACATGGAGAGGCAGGGTGAGAGCAGAAAACTTCAGTTGGATTGTGACAGTGGGAAATTTTTGAAGGAAAACTTGGCCCAGGACTGCTGCAGAACTGATTTGCTGCCCACAGTCTCAGGGCACACATGAGTTCCATGCCCTTTGCTTCTCTGAGATATCGGAGGAGCAGGTAGCATTCTTACCCCTGGAATGTTATCATTGTTTAGGATTTTTCAAATTGTTTATTTTTATTTATTCATTGTCTTTAGTTCAGGAGTTCGGGTAGACTTTCATTTTTGATCCGAATTAACTTGTCTTCTTGATTTACAGGCAGCTGTCATGAAAGATCATAGCTTCTTTCTACTCTCATTTCCCTTCCCTTCATTGGCCTTGTATGGAGTCCTAATCACATTAAGCCCTATGTTTTCAGGCTCCACATCTGTAAAATGATAATGTCACAACTAGTTTATAAAGGACTGTGAAAGCCTCAGACAAATTCCGTTAGTGAAAGCAGCTCAGAGGAGTTTCAGAGCAACTGCCAGAGAGCATGGCTTTGAAATTTTAAGATGCAGATCACTTCTGTAGGAAAAGCATGCTGTTTTTTTTTTTTTACTCTATTAAAACCTGCGTGGGGGCTGGGGAGATGGGTCAGTGGAATAAGTGCTTGCCTGGCAAGCACAGGGGCCTGTGTTCAATTCCCAGCCCCCCAACCCCCCCCAAAAAAAAAAAACACTGCCACCAACAAAAACCCCTGTGTATGCTTTTTAAATATCAATCAATTTATTTAAACAAAGCCTTGTTAAGTGTTTTGCTTCTCTGGAGGAGGTAGATGTACTATAGAGGTCTTAAATACACAGAGTTTACCAGTGGATCCAGATCCCACTAGACAGTCCTTATACACAGAAGCACAGCTCATCAAGAGCAAAGCTGTTAACACCATATCTCTTATCTGTTTTTCAGAATGTAAAGACCTAGCATCCTCACCCCTCTTCACTGGATAACAGTCTGCAGAGGGTACAGAGGGTCCTCAATTTTTTTCTTTTTTTGTGGAACCAGGGATTGAACTCAGGCCATTGTGCTTGCCAGGCAAACGCTTATTCTACTGAACTATCTCCCCAACCCCTCTCAATATATTTAATAAAGTAGTGTGATGTGAGGCCAGGAAGAAGGAGGGACAGGAGAAGCTCCTGCTTCTACAACATCAGAGATGCCCAGAATTATCTGGCTTCATAAAGGATTCATTATAGTAGATATAGAAGGGAATTCTCCCTTCCCAATGCTAGAGCCTCATAGGCACTGTTATAGATTGAATATTTGTGTTCCTCCAATATTCACATGTGAAATTCTATCCCCATTGTAGCCTTTAGGAGGTTACTCTTCAGGGTGGATCCTTGAGACCAAGGCCTGCAGGAGTTCAGTCCCACCCTGCCACCATGTGAGGACAGGAAAGCATTATCTGTAAGGAAAGGCCCTCACAAGGCAGGCACAGAACCTGCTTCATGTTGATCTTTGACCTGTCAGTCTCTGAAACTGTGAGCAAATTTCCATTGTTCTTTATAAATTACTCAGACTAAGGTATTTTGCTTTAGCATCAGAAACAGACTTTGACAGGTACTTATCTCTCAGAAGCATCGTTTCCTAATAAACATGCTAACACTGGAATTGAAGACCTTTTATATGGTGCTCTTGGCTGGAAGGGGTTTTGAAGCAAGGTGTGTTGTTCTGCCTGCAGATGAAAGGATGAATAGTGACCTTAAACTGTGCAATGAATGCTAGTGCCATGGCACCCTTAGTTCCTGGGCCTGAGGAGAGGAGGAGTTTCAGGGAATAGCATACACTGCTTGTCTGCCTCACAGCTAAGTTATCACAGTTCACAGAGGAAACCTATGAATCACAAGAGTCCCCCAGTGTCAGATAGGATCAGCCTCAACCAGATGCCCTAGGAGACTCCCTTCTCCCTATAAAGCTGAATGCTGAAACTATTTTGAGGGCCTTTGAGGAAAGATGAAAGATGACTGTGCAAGGGCAAATGTTCTGTCTCACCATGGGTGGCATCTCTGGGTATCCAGTGAATAGCAGTAGGAGGGAAAAAGCAGGCAATTATTTCATTTGTGTGTGGACTGTTGGTCTGAGCTGATAGAACTATTTCTTTCCTGCTTTATTTTCCAAGTAGTTTCCCCAAAGCAGCACTGAAGAAGGACAAGAAACTAGCTGTTGGCCTACTATTTGTCTTGAGTAGCTGTTCACCACCCACCATTGAAATGCATTTTGAGTAGTTTTTAAGCCATCTTCATATTTATCATAAAAATTACAAATCTGCTCACTACCAAAATGATAGCATTACCAACTGTGGGCACAGAGCATCCAGTGAATTTTAATAAATTCATTGCACCAAGTCCTCAGCCTCCTTGAATTTCTAAAAAGCAAGAAACTATGTAGATAATAGAAAAGGCCAACAGTCTGATGACCTGGTAAGTTATCAGAGGTCAGGTGTCTTACTGTGTTGTTTATTTCACACCATTCTCTCCAGTTGGTAGATAAACAATATTTAAATCACCACTTTCAGGGGCTGGGAGAGGAGCAAATAACATCTGAGTTACTTGGGAAGCATTTCCAAAATATGTGAACTTGGGCCCCAAACTACGAAACTCTGATCCAGTAAATAAATCTGAATTGGGTCTGGTAATGGAGAGTTGGAGTGAAGCATCTCCCAAATGATGCTGTTTGGGCCACGGATTAAGACACTGCCTGCCTTTTCTTTCATGTCCCTCTTGGGAACATTAGTTGGTTTTTCTTTATTATAGATTACTAAATCTAAAACCTGATATCCAGTTACAAATAATCTCAGATCTTGTAAATTTTAATAAAAGACTAGTTCACCTGAAAAATGAAGAAAAAACATCGTGTCTCTTTGATCACTAAAGATGTGGACATGCTTCACACATTCTTCTGCCTAGAACATGAAGTGGACTTGGGAACTTGCAATGGACTTGGCACTTTCTGCACAGTGTGAAATGCCCACACTCCAGAGCCTTCACTAAGTAGTCCAGCTTTGTATTTCTTGACTTAAGTCAAGGGCTTACTGTGTAGTCCATGATAGCCTTAGACTTGCTGCTGGCCTCAAGCTCATCATCCTCTGGCATCAATCTCAAAAGTGCTGAGATTACATACATACAGCACTACATCTACCTTGGTTTTTTCAAGTGCCTAGAAAGAATTTTATTCAATGTCACATTGAAACATAGGAATGGGCAAGATTCATGTCTCTTGATTCTTGGTCTCCTGCTCTTTGTCCAAGCCTCCCTCTCTATGACTGCATTCAGTCTGGAAGAGGAAATTTCCAGAGTGCTCTAGAAGAGCCCCAAGATGAGAAAATCTGTCCTCTATAAAAATGTGTTACATAGCAAATCCTTGTGGATGCTAGCTAGACAACCAGAAATTGTGTTCCTTCTGTTGAATGTCATTATAATGACAAGTTCCTGGCGTATCTGAGTCCCTGAAAGAAAATTAGCATCATAGTAAGAGATGGAAAATCCAGGCAGTTGAATTAATTCTACTGCATATTTATTCAATACAAATGCAATGTTTAATATTCAGAGATCTGGTTGTATTTCTTTCAAAAATTGTTGCTGCATACATGAATATTCTTAGATCTGTTTCTGCTGGCTCATAGCTGAATAAAATTGACACTGGCTTTGGGAAGAAAGAGACTTGATGTGAAAAAGCTGCAGTCTTTGTACCACATATAACTGGAAGTCAATGCCACCCTAACTGCATTTCCAATTATGATTTTTCTACCTCCAGTGACTCCAAGTTGATTACTTCCACGACTTATGATAGCAGCATCTGTTAGTGGTATGTCCTGGTCATATTTGTTGCCATTACACATGAACCATCAACAAAGAAGTGTCCCTTGTTCCTTCATTCAGTCACTGTCATGAGAATCTCTGCCTTGCCCAGTACCTGGCCGTACCAACAGAGCAAGTGCTCATGAGTTTGCTGGGGTATGAATTTAAGTGACCCTGTGGAGGGCCTGAGGATAGTTCCTTGTGCCTTAACCCATCCAGATTGTCCTGAAGAGTACTGCTTCCTGCTTCTAACAAATCAAACTCGTAATAGAATTGCTTATTTGTTTGTGAATGTATCTCTCCATGACAGCTGTTCTTATAAGGCTTTGGACCTGCTGTTAATTTTGAGTACTCATGAAAGCTTCCATCTAGTCAGCTGTGAGAATTATGGCAGGCTTTTGATGAGTTTTCATTATTTGCATTTCCCAAAAGCTGGAGTAGCTAAAATTTACAGCCACAAACCTGCAAGGTGCAGATGTTTCAGAAAACTATGTGTGGCTTCATTTTCTTACAGAAGACAGGGTATAGCTGATTTAACCCATTAGAGTATTACCTTAACTTTTTTCTCTTTAAAAATTAAGAACTAATGTGTGTTGGTACTCACAGGAGTAAAGAAAATGACTAGTAAATGAGGAAGGGCAATCAAGTACAGTTTTATTGAGTGTTAACACAAATCACATATATTCCTTATATGAGGAGAAACTCCACAACTTTATTGATTCTCATTTAGTGATTTAAAATACTGAAGTGGATGCCACTTGAACATATACTCATAAGTGAAATAAACCAGACACACATGTGTAAATATCGTATAGTCTCCCTAGTATAACAAGCGAAAAGCAGAAATACAAAAGGAAACGCACAACAACAACTAGAATCAATTGAGTCAGATAAGGCAAAGTGAATGGCATGTGCTGCAGGATACTAATCAGCTTTTCTTCTGGATGGTTAACAACCTAAGTTCACAAATCAGAGTTGCAGAAATAGAAGAGCCACAAGGCCAGCCAACATTTTGGCTCTAGCCTTTCAAGGTCAGCAAAGACTCAGGACATAGGAGAACCTGTACTACAACATAATGAAACTCAGTTGAGCTCCAAATTTTCTGAACAAGGAGATTATGGAGCCACAGAGGAAAGAGACTGAAGTTCTATAGTGTGCCTGGGGAGAGTCACATGGAGAGAAAACTTTCTCTCAGGCTCTCACAGAGAACAAACTGGTCAAGCATTGGCCGTGACTCATCCACGTGGATGACACAGACCAAGGATCTACAGAATAATGTACAGGACTACAAGATAAACCCTGAGGGGACTTCACTGACCTCATAAGAAACATAAAGTACATGTGTTGGTATATTAGTCTTGCTCTATCTAGGTCTTAACCATCCAGCAGAAAAGTATAAAAATGAAGTATACATTGCAGGGCCATAATATTAAGCTGAGCTGTAAATGGCTATGGTTGACAACTTCTTTGAATAACTCACTATTGTTGTGGAATGCTGGACTGCGTTGGATTGTGTTATCGAGTTCAAGCACCTAAGTTAGTTGAATGACAATGGAGTGCCTACCTTTGACAGGTGTAGAGAAAGGAAGGGGTATAGAAAGAAAAAATCATGATGTGTGTGTATAGACAGTACAGTTGGGATAGATAACACTGTGCTTCTACATAATCCTATGAGAGGCAAGATTTGCACTAATGGTGACTGGACAGGATATTATGTCGGCTTCTAGTACTATGGTCATCCACTAGGAAAATAATTATTGAATTTTTGATATAATTCAGGTATAAAACATAAGTAAACAGCTACACTCTTAATTTACTGATAAGAGACATCTGCTATAATAATGTCTGTAAGTATAATATCATGTATACACCTTGTATGATACCAAAACAGTATGAAAACAGTTTGCAATGTATTAATTTATTGAATCTGTATTGTTAAGTTGTCTTAAAACTGTCTGATTGGTATTTGTACTTCAGTAAAATAAAAAATAAATTAAAAAAGGTAAAATCCAGTTTTAGCTGCTTACTTGTTAGAAATCATACAAGGTAAGCAAGACTTTTTATTACTCATTTTAATTTCTTGTCTGTATTAGGCTATAATTATGTATGTCCAAAATAGTAATGATGGGATTTATCAAAACTTTATGGACTTAATATAGGGTCTGGCTAATCTTAAAAGTAAATGTGGCCAAGAGTGAAACGCTTTTAATTAAAGCAGACTTTGCCATTGCATTTAATTTGTCTTTTGGATGGCAGCAGACTGGCTGACTTATCTTATAAAATAATAAGCATGAAAGTCAGAATTCAAGTTCTGGGACACTCAGAAAAAAATTGGGCTATTTCAGTTCCCCTGGAACAGGGTAATCAGCTTATAGATGAAAACTTTATTTTGTCTTGGATCATTAAGTAATATCAGGTGAGAATACTGAGAGGATTTCTGATAAATGTGCATGTACAGGCAGCTAGCTAGCTTGGCAGATTGATAAGTGGATACTCGGTGCTCCTGTCTTACCAAACCTGGAATGCACAGATTGTAACAGAAAGCAGCTGTGTTTTTTTTTTTAATTATTTTACTTTGTTGATTCTTCATTCAAGTCTATTTGCAACCTAAAACTTATAGATCTGTTGGTTGAACATACAAAATAAAGCTTATTACTTTGGTTTTTAGATTTCACACATACTGAGGAAGAAAAGGATAAATTTCATGGGCAGTCAGTTGACCTCAAAATAACTGATTTCATTTTTTCTAATGGCTTTTATTTCAGTTCTTTTGTTTCTAGAGTATTTTTTATTGACTGAATTGTGGAACAAGCTTGTCTTTATGTTCCTCTGGAACCAAATAATAAATAAATAAGTAACTATGCTATTTTTATACTCATTTGTTTCCTGTGTTTTAGTCTGCATAATCAAATTTCATAATTATGCAAAGTAGGCTGTGGGACTGTTGTTAAAATTTCTTCCAGCACCCTCTGGATCTATCATATCTTCCACAAATATCCATTTAGTTGACCTCAGTCATCATTTTTTTACTTTAATATACAGTTTTCCCATAAGAGCTCAAATGTTTCTGCATCATTTCCCACTGCTGCTCTGAGGATAATGGCTATAGCAGGAAAAGATGCCACTAGGAGGGTTTTCTCATAAATACTGCATCCGCATTTATGCCTATCCTTTTTCTATCCTGTAACCTCTAGAAAAGTAACAGGTTTCATTATTATTACATTGGGCTCCATTCTCCCTTTGCATGTCTGAGCCTCTCTTCAAATGGGAACACAGCGAAGGTTTTACAGGAAGTCAGATCCTCTCCTCAACAGTGATATGGGAGAGTCAAGATAGCAGGTAAAATATCTCCGTGGTGTCTAAAGTGCTTCTTGTAACTCCACACGGAAAGATTTTAAATCAACAGAACTGAGTTGTGGAAGTTTAGAGCTCAAGAAACCTAAATATCTTGGTTCTGTCCCTTCACGTTAACAGATGATGAAGTTTGGAAATGGAGTGGCTTTAGGCATCATTCAACACTATACAGCCGGCTATTTACTGAGCTTAGATGTAAAACCTGATTGCCTCAAATTTCAGGTTATTAAAAGAAAAAGACATATGGTGCTAATTTAGCTGTTTCATTAAATTTGTGTAAGGAATAACCAGTTTTGACTGTTTCTATAAAAGTGATGCATACATTTTTAATAAAAATTATATATAATACGAGGAAACACAAGAAGGCAACACATTTGTCCTAAATATAATTAATAATGCCATTTAATGAGTTAACTACTTTAAGCATCTAAATGAATGAGTACAGATAAAAGGATGGATACATAGATTGATCAAACGAAATTAAAATGAGAGAAGAGGGAAAAGGAATGAAATAACTTTAAAACATTACCTTTACTCTAGGATGCTATTTAAGTACCAAATACTAAATTTAATTTTACTTGAGCTTAACACAAATGACAGAAAATAACAAAAGTTAAACAAATGGCTAAGCTTTAAGTTAAAGTTTCACTACCATAATATGTAACCTTCTCTACCATGTATTCTAAAATATATGAATTTAAAGAAGAATTTATAAAAACACTAAAATGTTGACATCATCTGATTTTCAGATGGTATATTACATTATCAGTTGACTCTGCCAGCAGATATAGTGTTCTGTTTCTAATTTTTAAATCTATTATTTTACGTTGTCAAGCTATAAGGCATTTCTGTTCCTTTATAAGTTATTCCAAGTGTGAATTCAGGTAGAGCCAGTATTTACTTTCTTGCAGCTGTCTTCTCCCTGAAATCTTTATATTGTGTTGTCTCTTGGTTGGAGGTTTTTAGTCATCCAGTATATTTCTGAAAGGTATACCTACATGTGCTTTGTCTCAACTCCTGTTTGCCTGTATGTGGCCTGTGTACATACGACTAAAAAACCTTGGCTAGTGTCTTAATCATTTTCCTTGTTGTTGAGACAATCCCTGATACAGACTACAACAAAGAGGAGAGTTTTGCTCCATCTCATGGCTTTTTAAGAATTCAGGTCATGCCTGGCCAGCTCCAAGGCATTAAGGGTCTGGCTCAGGAGAGCTGCTTACCTCAGGGCAGCTAGAAGCAGTGCACAAAGTGTGTGTGTATGAGTGGGACCCAGCCATCCAGCCTACAGCCCTGCTGACCAACTCTGCTAACCAGCCTGCCCCCAAGAGCACATACCCTTGGGGAATCCACTGAGGAGATGGCACACCTGGGGCCCAGTCACCCTTCCAAAGTCCTCCCTCTGAATCCATGAGGCATTTGCAAGATACTCTAGAACCTAAGCCATAACAGTTAGGTATAAACTTCTCGGGTCAGAGACATTTCATTTTGTGTTATTTTCATTGCTCTGCAGTACTGTATGCTAATGTGTATTTTTATTGTCTTAATCTACTTTTATTCCTTCTCCTAGTGCTTTCATTGAAGTATTTTTATTTCTTCCATTTCTTTCAGTTCTGCTTGCTCATGTTTTAACTGGGTAGGGGAGTTACAGTGGTACTGATTTTTTATTAAATTTTTACATTTTAGAATACTTTCAGGCTATCTCTTTGCCTTGGTAAGATGTTAGAAACCCTGACATGTTGGGTAAAGAACTCTACACAGGCTGGCCTTTAGCATGAGGTTTTCTTTATCTGGCTAGAATACATCAGGGTAGTGTTTATTATTTGTAGCTTTAGTGGCAGATGCTAAACTCCCTGTCCTCCCTTTGTTCATGTCTTCACTGTGATCTTGGGCTTCTCTGGAGGCCCCTTTTGTAGGATCTGATACCTCAGTTCCCATAAGGCTTATTGCATAACAGTGCTCTAGAGGTTGGTGGGAGGAGACGCCTGCTACACCCCACTGCTATGGCTAAGTCTTTCAGGGAGCCTGTGTTGGGTGTCACACTCCCCCTTACCATTTATGCTCTGGTAAAAGCCCTGGGTGAGGAGTTTCTGGTACAACAGTTCCCTGGAGAGCAAGCCTTGTTAGGAGAACTGCACTCTGGAAATATTTCAGAATGGTTGCTCTTTTCTCCCTTTGTAAGGTGCTGCATGGATTTTTTTTTTTCTCCCCCTTCTTGCAGTGTTGAGACCTTCATCACTTGCTTGACATTCCTCCCCTGGAGGCCCCTTTTTTATGTTGTGCTATGCAAAAGAAAGTCACTGTGTGTGGCACATGTTTAGGGGTGGGAGGTCAGCTGGGCTTCCCTAACGATGAATGAAGCAGCTGTATGAGGTATTTGGAATTCCCTTGCACAGGAACTTCTTTGTCTTCCCTCATTTTCAGCCTAAGATGCTCTCCATACAAGTTATAAGGGAAAATTATGTGCTTGTTCTTTATAAAAGTGAAATCTTATACAGACAGAAAATTATTTTTCCCTCATTACTGAATGCAGGTACCTTGAACACTTTATATAAGTCAGAAATTCTTACTTGAGTCCCTTTAGAATTTAATTGTTGTGAAGACTATAGAACTTCAGGGACTTTAATTTTTTTTTTTTTTTTTTTTTTTTTTTTTTTTTTTTTTTTTTTTTTTTTTTTTTTTTTTTTTTTTTTTTTTTTTTTTTTGAAATATAGAATGCTCTATTTCTTTTGTCAGGTCTTACAAAGGAAATCAAAGATGAGTCTCTCCACCTACAGATTGTTCCTGACAGTACTTCCATGAAAATCAAATCTAGACTATCTGCTAGATTGGAAAAAATGAGGCAATAAAAATGACAATGTGCAAATAAAAAGTACTTGAGAGGAAATGAAAAGGTCTGGATAATATTGCTGATTTTATTTAAAATTTTCTGTTTAGCATAAGAAACTAAAGCTTTTAGTATGGAGGAACAAAAGTATGCACATCAAGAATGATTCAGAGTCAACGAACTCTGAGCCTCTCATGTCCTCTCATAGATTCCAGATCTGTTGGAAATATTATATCTAAGACAGCAGCACTTCAAGATACCTTGCTAGAGGCAAGGTTCCTTCCTTCTTTTCTTCTTTCCTTCTTTCCTTCTTTCCTTCCTTCCTTCCTTCCTTCCTTCCTTCCTTCCTTCCTTCCTTCCTTCCCTCTTTCTTTCTGGCCTACAGGTATAATTGTTTGACCAGTTGCTCTTTTGATCTTGGTAAATTGTTCTTTTTGTAAGTTTAGGCTGTTTAATTAATTTACAACTCAGAAATGAAAACCAAAGAGCCTTTTGGTGTTCTGTTCTAAGATAAATGAGGCAGTTGCTTTGCACTTGTGAAAAAAGTCCAGCCCTTTCTTTCCCCCTGGGCTCCTACACTATTCTGAGAGTTTTTGCTATATTAGTATTATATTAAGAATTAAGCAGCAGTTCCTCCTCTCTATTCTATTTTGACAGTAGGTTAGCACAGGTCCTCTTTATTTTGCAAGGTTTCATTCAGTTGAGCTCAGGAAGCTAATCCAAAGAAAGAAGAGGATAGTCTTTGTAACTTCTGGGAGATGAGTGAAGATATGACTATAAAATCTTCTCTGTCAGTGACTACCAGTTGTCTCCCATATCAGGAGATAAGGTCCAAGCCCTCCACAGGATTCCTAAAAGCACCAGAAGTACTGCCTCTAAGTATGCTGTGTTTTCCTATACAAGCCATACTTGTCATGAAGTTTGGTTGATAAGTTAGAGACAAATAACAACATACTAAAATAGAATGACTACACTGTAATAAAAGTATAGGAATGCATTTGCACACACTCTTCTGATGTCTCCTTCCTGCTCCATCTCTCATATTCTCAAAATACTGTTTTGTAAATCTTAGAAGACTCAGAATACAAGTTTTTTTCTTTCCATATGGCTTACATCTAGTTGTCCCATCCGAAGTCTGATGAGCTCAGAAATGGAGTTTTGAGGAAGCAGCTGGATCATGGGTGTGTGGTACTGGATTGTAAGTGTAATGACTGGATTAGTCCATTGGTTGGTTTACCATAGTTTCAGGTAAAAGATTTACTGAAGAAAGAAGCCCTACCCTAGGTGAGAGTGACACCAACCAGTAGACTTGCAGTCTGGGTAGAATAAAGGGAAAGTAGAAGAAAGGCTGCTGCTACCTTTTCTTCTTTGCCACGCTCCCCTGCAGTGTGTCCCTGGCTTGTGGCCAGCCCATTGTGAACTGAAACCTATCCATGTAAGCTGTAAGATAAAATAAATCTTTCCTCCTTAATCTATGTTTTAGGGATTTTGTCCCAGTAATAAGGAAGTAACTAAGATACTTAAGAACTTTCACCTTTTCATCTGAAGGGAGTACTACGGATTTTCTTAGGCATGTCTTAATTGCTAGTGTCATCACCTTTACATGTTGGAGGCCATTGTTAAGTAAAATAAGGGTCATGCAGACATGGGCACTGCAGTCCTCTAGCTATTGATTTGATAACAGTCAGGTTGGCTGCTAAGCACCCATCAAGTGGGTAGTGTATAGAGCATGGGTATACTAGACAAATGAATGATTCCTAGTGTAGACATGGCAGAGTGAGAGCAGTTGAGATTACATTACATTACACTCTTCAAAACTGAAGATAGTTTAGTACTTAAGAATTGTTTATTTCTGGAATTTCCCATTTATTATTTTCAGATGAGAGTAACTCAAACTATAAAAAGAAAAACTATAGGCAAAGGAGAAGCTATACTTCTCTCATATGGTTTTTTATGTCTACTGTCCCATCTCCTCAGTTGTTTTAATGTTACATCTTTTTAAATGTAAGATGCATCTAGTGTTGGTTTTGGGGTTGTTTTTTCTTTGTTTTAAGAAAAAAAAAACTATTCTTTTGAAATGGATCGGTTTAGATGAAGCCCATCAGATGAGAATACTTTTTCCTTGGCAGATATTACAGCTGATGGAAATTTGAATGACCTTGGGAGTAACTTAAGTGTCCAAATTTATACAGAGTTGAACTAGGTGAAATTGCTCATATCCAGGACTTTGTAAGTTGCAAAATTGGCAGTTTCATCACATTCATCCTGAGCTAATAGATAATAAGACCTAAGTAGGACTGTTAAGAATCTCTGAAGACAAGAGATACAGGTAGTTTTCACTCTGTCAGGGGAAAGGGATTCTCTGGGGCTGCAATCAGAAAGCTGTTTCTAATGAAGTGTAATCACTGTAATGGGGGCATCTTTTTTCTGTGTACTTTACTTTGTACCTTTGACATTCTACTTCAGCTCATTCCCGTTCCAGCCCATTATGTAGATGTGGGCCCCGCAAGCTGTATTTCTATTTTGAGTCACATTGGAACCTCTATTTCTTTCCCTTTTTGTTGTAATTATGTGTGAGGACATCAAGCCTTATTTTCATCTTTTAATTAAAAAAAAGTGAGGTGAAAGGAGCGAACTGATTTGTGTGTCTCAGAGTGGACTTGGGGAGCTCCCCTCAAGTCCTTCTCTTCCTGTCACCAGTAACAACTGTTGCCAGCCCCTTTCTGCTGTTCTATTATTAGGGTACAGGTCCTCAGTGGGGTTCCACTGACAGCTCTTGGGATTGTTGATCATTGCTAGTAGCTATGATTAACGTTTCTGGCTTAGTGCACTTAGGAGCTAAAGATGAATTTCTTTCATCTCTATATGAATATCCAGAGGCTTCACAGCAGCCTATTCCATACACTGCAGACATCCTTACAGCATTGTCACTGAAAGCCTAGAGCCTTGACTGTGTCACCCCTTGATTTTGCACCTAACTCACTTATTGCTGGACCTGCTATTCTTCAAGTCTGCACTGTTGTAAGTCATTGTTAAACTGTTGCAAGTCATTGTTCTATGATTAGTTATACCTGGAAGTCATTTAATCTTTTCCCCCTAACAGCTGAACAACAGTGCTGCCCACAGTTTATGTGTAGTTACTTTCCAGGCTGGATATTAGTAGCACAGGATACCTTGGGGTGCCACATCAGGCAATTTGCATGCTTGCTCCTTGTCCAGAGCTGCTGCTGAAAATTCTCTATGTGCATCTTTTCTGACTGAACATGGGAGTATGACTATAGTCACACTTAGTGTGACACTGAATGTGACAACTAATCTGTGTGTCTTAGAGTAAACCTGGGAAGCATCCTTCAAAAAAATGTATACATTCCTATTACTTCTACCCTTATAAGTGGGACTGCTTGATCCTAAGACTGGTGTAAGTTCATTTATATTCAAATCTACTAATAGATTTGAAAATCGAAGGTAAGACTTTAGGCACCCTTAGTGCCCTGACAGAAACCAGTCTGCTCATGGACCACATAACAGAATGACAGAACCACCGCCTGGAGCAGGGGGCTTTCCAGCTTCCAGCATCACTGCATCTGGAAAGCACTCTGTCCACTGAAACCTAGGCCAGGCAGAGATGAGAATGAGGGAGATCGTGCTTGTGCCAAAGGGACTAGCTTCCTAAAGACACTTGGCTTTTTGGAGCCACATCCCCAGTCCAGTGGTGGAGAGGAGGCATGTGAGCCTGATGCTTGCTTAGTACATGTCTTATCTCTAATGCTGGCTGTTGTTATTGTGTGCTTCTCCACTCATTACTACATTCCCCATGGAAACCTGTTCAGTATCACACCTGTGTGTCTGTTTGCCAGGAATCCCAGACTCAGAGAAACACAGCTTCTTGGCTACTTTAAAGGTCAAGCCAGGATTCAAGCTTAGTGTCTTCTCTTAGTGCCCATGATCCGTTGCTTTGTCTTGAACTTCTGTTAAATTTGATTGTCAGCCCCAGAATTATAATATATTCATGAGAAAATAAGAAGGAACCCATCCCTGATTGTTAACTGCACCTACTCCAAGGATTCTCTGCTTTGTTAGGAAGAGCACTGTAGTGTGAAAGGAGGAAGTATCTGTCTGGTTGGCACTCAACTTTGAAATAAGACAATAAAGCCATTAGCTGCACCTTGTAGACAGTGAAAAGATGGGCAGAAACATTGACTGGACACTTTCTAAAACTGAGCAGATGGTCAGTGAGTTTGTGGAATGGTGTTGACTCTCATTTGTCATCAGAGAACTATAAAGATGACCATGACACATTGCTACTTCTTCATCAGAACTGCTAGGATGGAAAAGCCCACAGTACCAGCTGCTGGTTAGGCTCTGGAGCAATCAGGTCCCTCAGCCACTTCTTGCAGTTGGTGAAAACCACTTTGGGAGACCTATTCATAGGAGTTTTGAACACAAATGAATGTACACCTGTCATAGGATCCAGAATTTCTACCCATAAAGGTAGAAACAACAGGATGTATGCAGATGCCCACCAGGAGACCTTATAGAAAGGTTTACAGATGCACAACTCCTGACAGCCAAACACTGGAAATGAAGAAAGAGCTCAATAATAAAAGAATGAACCAGAAGTTGTAAAGGCTTCATGTAAAGGACTACTGTACAGAATTAAGAATGGTTGAATTGGACTGGCCAAATAGCTCAGCTGATTAAAGCTCCTGCTTAGGCACAGGGAACACGGTTCGATCCTCTTGTACTGTGCCGGCCCCACCCTGGGGGTCTGCTAAGACAGTGCTTGAGACTGCGTGTGGTAGCACATGCCTGTAATCCCAGTGCTTGGGAGGCTGAAAACAGGAGGGTCACTACAAGTCTGATCTGTATAGTGAGACCCTGTAGGCCCTTTACTAAATACATTATAAAAAGAAGAAAAGAATGAGTAAATTATTGCTAAATGCAGCAATACAGGCAGTTCTTACAAATGGGTTGTTGAGCAAAAGGAGATAGCACTCTGCACTGCACGGTACCATTCACGTGAAATTCAGTACAGGAAGAACTGCTGGCAGAAGCCCATCAGGTGGCAGCAGCCTTCGTGGTGGGCAAGAGTGACTGGGGAATGGCTGAGCTTCCAGGGTTGCCAGCGGGGTTCTGTTTTTCACCTGGAATGCAGGCTACACAGGGTGTTGTGAGTTTACATATTCCTCAGGTTGTTCTGTCACTGTAGGTACACTTTTCATTATGTCTGATACATCTCAATATGGTTTTTAAAGTCTGATATGTACAGGTACTAGTCCTTAGAATTTGACTCTTGCCATAGCAATATAAATTTAAATCAATTTAGTGATTAGTGCAGTATAAAGTAGGATTTTGTGGCAGGGCATGACCTATATGTTGTGGAGGAAATGTTTTTCCCCCTCACTCATGCTCTGTTGGCTTCCATTTGTTTGGCTCTGACAATTTGAGATCAGGAGGACATAGTGCACTCCTTGCACAGCACCAGTTACTACTGCTTAGTATTCACTCAGCCAGAGCAGCACTGCTCAGGCAGGGTTTCACCAGATTAGAGTTCTTACTAACCCGGGAATCTGCAGTGAAGCTTATGGTCGTGATTTCTATATCCTAAGGAAAAAAGCATAAGAGAAATGACTGAAATTTGAAGATCGGCTGAAGCTAGTTCAGCACCATCACTTTCTAGGACGTAAGGTGAAAGATTTCGTTGGAATATCTCCTTTCCCACGGGCAATCTTCAGTGGCAGTAATCACGGAGAAAAGGCAACGTGGGATATTCATAGGGCCTCAGCAGTGTTCTGCAAGTGATTTTTACATAGAGTTAGTCTAGGTTTTCAAATTCTTCTTTCCATACAACTGTAACTAAATAGTAGTAAAGAAGGAACTAGAGGAACAGACTTTTGTTTTAATGAAGTGTTCTTGACTCATCCTTCCTGAGCTTCCCCACCTGCTGCCCTGTCACTTGCCCACTGAGGACACTGACTTTCCACTGCCCGAGCGGCTTAGGGGCACAGTAAGCAAGTCTCAGAGCAAAGCAGGACCATCATCTGTAATTTCCAGCCCCTTTTGCTTTTCATCCCATGACAGAGATTGCAAACGGTAATAGCCCAGAGATCACAGGTGTAATACTAATGACTCTTCTAAAATGTGTGTTTCAGCTTGCTGCCCTTGAATTCCCTCCAAAGAAATTATTTGGAAACAAAGATGAACGTGTGATTGCTGAGAGGCGAAGTCACTTAGAGGTAACAGAATTAAGCTCTTGTTTTTCTCTGAGTAGAGAGAATTTACCATCTGACTGGCTGGTAAGAATCATTCCTGCTTGGTACCATTATTTCTGCTCATGATGGAAAATTGCTGCTTCATTAACACAGGAGATGGTAGCAGAAGATTATAAAGCAATGGTATCAGAAGTACAAGTACATAACCCCTTCTGGTCTACTGGGACATTTTTGTAATTTTTGAGATCATTTGTCATGAGGGTTAAGAAGCAAGATGTGAGAACTAAATATTCGCCACAGACAGATGGCCTATAATATAGATTGAGGGTACAAACTTGATGCAAAAAACCCTGGAATTAATTAACTACAGATTTACAGTATTGCATCATTGTTGCTTTTTTAAAGATAGTTAGAAATAAAAAGGCATATACCTATTTTAGTCATGCTAGGCTTCGTTGGACTTATTATATTTTAAATCTGCCAAGCCAGCTACACATAGAACTCAGTTTAATGTAACTTGTTTTTCTGACTGCCTTCCTGGCAGTATGCATTGTTGGCTGCTATATTTGGATTTCATTTCTTTTTGGGATAGATAGAGTTGCTTACTCGGTTGGAAGCTGAGTCTTTGTGCCAAGGTGTGGACCAGCTGTCTGCTCTGAAAACAGTAGCATTACAGGGCATGCTCACAAGTCACCCTCCCCTGTTGATCACTCCCTTGCCATTGTGAGCCATTGAATCAGACAAGTGTAAAGTACAAATAGCTTGCTCCAGTCTACTGTCCACAGCTTCACAGGGGCTTCTCAATGCTCTCTTTACTACTTTAGGAGGAATCATCATAAGACCTATTAAACTTGAAACCAAAATAAGAAAAGATTTCAAAGAGCCTTTCTCCATTGTGAAGTGCTACATGAAAATTAAGAATTATTCTCAATCCCCACAATGGCCAATTGAACATACCTGCCTGTGGGGTTCATTTACTGCCAGAGAGGCAAGAATTGGGGAACTGCCTAGAGGCTGGAGATTCCTTGAGAGCAGAAGGAGAGATATGGAGAATTTGAAGACTGGGACATTGCTATCCAGGAGGAGCACTTTAGAGTTTTGAGACCCTTGATACAGAGCTGCTCTAAGGAATTGGACAGCTTTCAGCAGGATGATTGAAGGCATTTGAACTAGATTGCAAAATTACACATGTGAAGGTCCTGGAATTAGCAAAATGGGCTTTGGAAAGGTCACTGCAGGGTTTCAGAGTTCATCCTGTGATGGATGACATGACCCTAACATCTAGCTGAAAAATTTTCCCTCAAGTAAAATCAATGTTAATGAATCTGCATGATCAAGTTCCCTCACAGGTTTGAGTGAGCCCTATAAAAAATTTTAGAAAATAATCCTAGAATGAAGGATGGTTTTATTTACTTAACCCTTATTTGCTGTTATATAGTCATTTTTAATGGATAGGTAGAGAATGGAAGTTTATGAAATTGGTTTATGACTAACAGAAAACAAATAATTGTCATCCTTACTTTCTCACTGCTCTGAGTAAATTCACACAATATTCCTGAGCCACACAAGGTTGTGTATCTTGTGCATAGCTTGTTTGTGAGCTTAGCACTGAGTGACACTTGGTTTCCCATTCCAACCACCACAATCAGAGCAAAAGGTAAGGCAGCCCTTCATTGTTGGTACTTTCTGGAGAGGCCCACTTCTATTTCTTCCTCACATGGCCTTACTAAGTCATCAAGTGTCGATTAGCAGAGTTTTATCTTAGTATTGCTGCCTTGTCAGCTTTCCATTATTATAACAAAATACTTGGCAATTGAGCTGTGGAAAGGAACAGTTTATTGCAGCCTTGTTTGGGAAGTTTCAGCCCTGCTTTCTTGGCCCTTGCACTTTTGGGCTTGTGGCAGGGCAGCACATCATGGTGAGAGTGTGTGGTGGAGGAAAATGCTCACCTCTTGGCAGCCAGGAATTGGAGAGTGGCAAGAATAGACTGGGGTCACAGTGTCCCTGTTAAGGGCACACCTCAGTGGTCTAACCTCCTCCTAGGAGGTTCAGTATCTCAGTTTCCCTCATTTCAAGTAGCACTGAGCTGGTGAGCAAGATTTCAGCCTTTGGAAACACTAAGCCAAGTCACAGCACTACCTGTATGCTAGAGTTCCGTGGATTGCCTGTGATGTCACTTACATGTGCCATTTGCCTTAATAGAATGCATTCCACACCTCAGGGAAATAGGCACTTAGATTGGAAGATAAATGCATTTCACCTAATGTTGAATGTTAAATCTTAGAACATTATCTTCTCTTCAGTGAGCAAGTGTAGTTCACCTTCACTTTAATGGAAAATTAATCTGATATTCTTACGTTAATTTCCTGTGACTATTGTGACTTTTCTTTTGATTGTCTAACATTAGAAGTTGCTGCTTGCCTACACTGAGGTATATTTTCATGCAAAAATTAAAAAGCTAGTTTCCTTAAGCCTCTTACATGATTTAACTCAACAAATGTTTATTTAATTCCTAACACATGCTGGAGATAATGCTAGGTGTTGTACAGAATGCAAAGAGAAGTGAGACATTTCTTTCCTGTTGAGAGCATATGTTTAAATCCCATGTAAATGAAGTTGTGTCTGGAGGTATAATATAAATACATAGGCACATATAGAAGGTGATTTCAAGTAGGATGCATTACTTACACTAGCTAACATAGTGGGTCTTTGCTTAAAAGAAATCATCTGACACATTTTACATTCCACAGCTAGTTTATAAACCTGCTCAGCCAACAGAGCTATATAAAGCAGTATTTATGCAACAATTACATTGTATTTTGATCTTCCTTCTATTAAAATATTTCTAAGATTTGGACCTTGTGGTTGAATTTATCAACAAGAATTATAAAATGTTACACATTAAATATAAAGACACTTTTGTAACTTTCCAAGTTATAAGTTAATTCTGTTAAAATAATTATTTTATAAAGTAGTATGTAAGAGGAGAAATTCTGTTAAAAGATCCTTGATAGATTAATTTTCTTACCATGGACAGGCAATGTTAGTTATGCCGCTGCTGGTGGTGATGGTGGTGTGGGGGCTAGGAATGGTAGCACCAGTAGATGAACTTAAGTGCTGATGGTAAGTGGAGGAATATAAATGGGGCCTTTGACCCTAATGTGCTGGTAAACTTGTGTCGGCTCCATCCACACAGTGTTATCTGGCCAATATTTGTCTATAGATAAAGCCAATTTTTGCAGAATTTGGCCTATGATTAGATATTTATAGCTAAATGCTCTTTCATAGATGCTTGACTATTTCTAACTTGGATAGATTACCTTGTCTCTGTCTTGCTGCCCAGGGGGAGCCAGATCCATGTAACTGTTATATTGAGGGCCGGCTCTGCCTTCAGATATGGGAGGTTCCTGCTCCCAATGCTCACCAAGTGTGAGCTGCTACCTAGGCTCCAGACATTGCTTCTCTTAGACCTGATAATAGCCCAAGAGACATATGGGCAGATAAAGCAGTGGAGAGAACAGGGAGAGCATCCCCTCAGACTGATGTATTGTTTTGAACAAAGAGATGATTTTCAAGTATACTTGAAACTATATACCGCTGGGCTGAACCTAGGACACTATGTGGTTATAGCTGAGAAAGAAGGAAGTGTCACAGATTTCATACACTTCTCTCCAATGCCTGATTCTTCACACTTTAGTCAGTGCTAAGCATAAGGGAAAGATGTTTGCCATGTCATTGTGTCTACTCCTCCCAACCAGCCCATGAGGTAAATTGTATCTATTTTCTCTGGTGAGGAAATGATTTGTGTGTGTGTGTGTGTGTGTGTGTGTGTGTGTGTGTGTGTGTGTGTTAGTCCTGTTGTTGACACTGTGACAGAATACTGGGAAAGTCACCTTAAAGATGGTAAGGTTTGTTTTTGCTTAGAGTTACAGCAGTTTCAGTCCATAGTCAGGCGAATCCATTGTGTGGCCTGAGAGGATGCACAATGCCAAGGCAGAAGGATGTGGTGGAACGGAGCTGCACACCTCATGACATGCTAAAGCAGATGGGGAGAAGGGCCATCGAGGAAGCTCGCAAAAATCCTCAGGGTGCTACTTCATGCATTTAGGCCCAGCGCCCTAATAATCCCCTACCATATGAATGCGCTGGTGGATGATGCCTTGATGAACTTATAGGCTTCAGGATCAACACATTTCCCAAAAGCCCCATCCCTGTGCCTTGAGTCTTAAGAGGATATATTGTATCCAAATTAGAGGATCAAGGTCCCTGGGGAGGGTGAAGTTTCCCTAAATAGTAACAGGCAAAGCTGCAGTTTGCTTGCAGGCATTGTCCAGAACCAGCCCCTTCTCTTGATGGACCTACTGTCAGTGTGAGATGAGTCTTCCTGTAAAGTAACATCACGTCTCTTGGAGAAACATCATCTTTCACAGCGATCACACAATGTGAACTAAGAACGGGCCCCTGATTATTGATTTTTCATTGTATGTCATGGGTGCAAAAGCTCTCCAGCAGGCAGTGATCTGGAACCGCAGGAGCTCTGGTAGCTACATAAAGGCCGTTTTTGTCTCCCTGAGTAATCCTGGCAGTAGGGATGGGCTTGGGTCATAATATAACATTGTTTTGCTGAAGGAAAGATGTCTGTGGTGGTTACTGAGTATTAAATTTTCACTTCACAGATAAGAAAATTTTTCAGATCTTAATTGTTTGCAATTGTTTTTATTTTTTTTGTTTTCTAAGGTATAAGGTGGCACATTGTTCCCATGCAGATTTACAGTGAGAATATGTCAATTTCATGAAAGTATAAAAATTCTTGTGAATTACTAAAAACTATTAATGTAGAATATCTTTAAAGAAATTATTGCATTAAGTATTGTATGTATTATATAAAACAGATATCCCAGTCCTCATTGGAGCAGCATGGGCTGAAGTGCTATGAGTTTGCACCTACTTGAAGGCCCTGCTCAAAGCTTCCCTATCTTTCTCAAATGGCTTGATCTTCCACAGTAGATAATCCACAAATGGATTAGTCTTCCACAGTACTTGCCACATGCTTCACCTTCACTGAATATCAGAAAATCTGCCCAAGTTAGCTTCTAATTGATGAGATTTTGTTTTGTTTTGTTTTTGTTCATTGATGATGAGAGGTGAATTCTGGGTGACTAATTTCAGAGAACATTTATTATCTACTTGAAAACATGTCTTAGTAATCTGTCATTTCGCAGAATAACTGTAATTAGGGAAAACACATGAAATCCACTAAAACCTTAACCTTTTCAGAATAATACGTGTACTTTCAAAAGTAAGAACCTGAGAAATCTGGGAAGACGGCTTCAAAATACTAGCATGGGCAACAACTCAAACCTACCTCTCCCTTCCTCCATTTTCATCCCACTAGCTAGAGCACTAATAGGTTCAGGTAATGTGGTAGCCCTGTGTGGGCCTTGGATCATGTAATCCTGGACTTCAGTCCTGCTTCTGCTCCTTTGGCAGCATGTCATGTCACTGTTTCACCTTTGTTATCTGTACAATGGGAGTAATAATGGTACCATCTTCCTAGAGTTGTCCTTAGGTCTTAGTGACCTTGTGTATAACACAGAGTCTGGCACATAGTAAAACTCCCTGGTGCTGCTCATCACAAGAATGATAGTGAAGATTATTGCACTCCACTTTGGGGTAGGGAGAGAACAACGACAGTGGCAGTGGCCGTGCTGGAGCCTTGTACAGTTTACATGTGTTCTCAAAGCCAAGGAAGGGTAGAGTATCACTACCCAGCAGCATAAAGAGTAGCAGTGTCGTAGAGTAACTTTTCCAAATCCACCTGTGAAATCCAAATCTGAGAGCAAAGACACTAAAATTATGTGAGCATTCTCAGGAGTGATATTAGAAATATTATAAATCTTCTGCTAAAATACCATCCTTCTTTCAGCATATAAAATTGTAACCTTCAAGGTACAAATGCCTATTGTAGGATTTTATCCATGTGAAAAAGATCAGCAGTCAAGGAACATTATGAAAAAGGCTCAAAAATTCCTCCATATCTGTGTGGCTTTTATTGCTAGTTGCTCAGTTCTGTTCTCATATCTACCAGGTCACTGACTGCAGGACAACCCACTGTGGAATCCCCACGTGACCTGGTGTGTGTGCTGGTCTTCTGCTTGTGAAGAAAATTGATAAGTGACAGAGATTTTCAGTTCAAGGCTCATAAAAGTATATCATATTTCAAAAGAAATGAAAAGCAAGAAGGAAAAAAAGGAAGGAAGGAAGAAGGGGAGGAAGGATAGGAAAGGAAAGGAAGAAAGGAGGGAAAGAAAGAGAGAAAAAGGTTAATTTTAATATACTACAACAAGGGAAAACATGCCGTGGGGAACCACGGGAAAAGTCACAGAAGGGAGATGTTGAAAATAAGTTGTAAGACATTAAGTTATTATGAAATTTGAGTTTTTTATTAGCTGAATCTGGGGAGTGTAGGTGCCGGGTGACATTTTGGGAGTAGGCATATTAATTATTTTTACCTAGAAAGGAACAAGAGCATGAAGTGACTTAAAATATTCACTGAAACCTAGCAGTCACCCTTACTAGCCTGGATAGAAGGATATTTATTCATATTCACTATTCTATGGCGCTCTTATTTCTGGCTATGGCCAGACATGCCTGTGAAATGGACGGATGCTCCTTAGCACTTTTGTGTTCCACGAGTCTTGCTCTGTCAGTCACTCAGCAGCCTTACCTGGTGTCGGTGTTCTCAGGATTTACAGTTCACAGCAGCACGGTGGGACTTCCTTTTTTTTTTTCTCTCTCTCTCTCAATAATAGGATGCCCAGAGTTCCTATTGGGAATAGTGACCTACATGAAGAGTTGTTTTCATAATAAAGTCTTGGTAGTTCAAATGCCTTAGTAGTAAATACAGCCATGAGTATATTGCTGTGGGTGCTGGCATATTCTCACCATGGCTCCACTGCCTGGAGTTGCTTTTCTGGGTTGTAGTGACCGCAATTTGCACAGTCTAGTTTTGCCTAAAAGTTTCTCATTTCACTTCAGTTCCATTTTCTCAAACCTTGATTTTCCAGCAATAGAATAATTTGGTTTAAACATTTTATAGAGTGAGCCCTTTCAATTTCAAAGTGAAATTTCAGGAGGTAAAAATCCTCAGGCTCTCTGAATTTTCTCATTCATTGTGCTATCAGCAGTATTCTTAGCAATTCTATGTTTAGCATTCTTTCAATTTATTACCTACTGATCTTACAAAGTGTACCATCATAGAACCATTATCAACATGGAAAATTAAAGAATTTCCCCTAAAGAAAGAGCCATTTCTTACCCATTGAGGGGTCCTCCACACCCCAACCATCATCTGCTTATTCACATAAGCAGGAACTTCTATAGTCCTTTACAACCATCATCAGGAGCAGAGGGTTTTTGAAGAGGGTTAAGTGCTATAGAGCTGGAGTTTGGGGGCTAGTTCATGTTGTTCCTTTCCAGAGAAGGAGGTAATGGGATGCCAAGAAACCATTCTGTCCAATAAAAATCCTATTGGTATGCACTGGGACTTTATGATGTCAATGAGTGACAGTCTCCACCTACAGAGAAAATCCCACTTAAGTTTTCATGGGTTTAAGAGGAAAGGAAAATTAAAGCAGATGTTTTCAAGGAGAATAACAACTTTCAGACACAGATGGAGGCCTCCAGGAGGAAGAGGAGGAGCTAGCACACTGCCGTCAGACAGCAGTGCTCTGCTGTGGCTCCCTGCTCCCTTGCCAAGTGATGTTCTGTACTGGGGTGATGGCTGACAACTCAGGGACTTAAGATTTATTACTGTGTAAGTAGAAAATTGTTCTCCATCTTGAGCCTCCCACCGAAACTCTAAGCAGTCAGGATCTTCATATCTTGACTGATTGTGATTCAGGCAGCAGTGAACCTTGAACTTGGAAGAGCTCTTTTAGGTCAGTTGTCATCACAGAGAAGCCTTTCCTGCAAGCCAGGCAAAGCAACACCAGTCCCCTCACTCCACACCTGGTTCCCCACAGTTTATTGGTCCCAGCATTCAACAAATATTTTATGTTTTACTAGAAGGTGAGTTCATGAGAATAAGGATGCTAGCTGCCCTAATTACCCCTACTTCTTCCTGCCTTGAAGAGTGTGCAGCCCTTAGTAGGTAGGCTGCCAGTATTTTTTGAATGATCAGTTAAATTGTGTGCATAACAATTGGCAGAACAAGAGCACAGACTGAAACTTAGGTTTGAATGTTAGTTCTGTGGCATTATAGTATACCACTGGACGCGTTCCTTAGTGATTCTCAGCACAAAAAAGGTATAAAATAGCTAACTTTCAGGATTGTGGAGAGAGACAATGAAAATATTTTCTTGTTTTCAAATGCAATCACTTTTCTTGGTATGTTAAAGCACTGATAGAAAACATAGCCCATAATACAGCCTCAGTTGTTACAAGATAATGGTCGAAGGCATCCACTGAGAATCTGTCAGTCCTAGCTGTGACTCCTTGCTCAGCTGCTTGCAGTGATCTCAGGCATCTGTGGGAGTGAGTTTCCTCATGTGAATGATAATGGTATCCCCTCATCAAGATGTGATGGTTAGTAAGCCATTCACATAAACACATGGATAGGTGTTGGGTACATAGAAAACATAAGAAATTATTGCTGTTTTAAAAGCCACCTTGCAACATTGCAGTTTTCCTACAGTGAGAGAAATAATTTTAAAAGTAACTATTGAAAGTTCTAGTTAATGCAGTAAATCTCTAAAATAAATTAGAAGTACAATTAGATGGAAGTCTTTAAACTGTGTTTGTTTATAGATGATATGATTGTTTATAGAGCAAATCTGAGTTGATCAAAATATCTTCCAGCTGATATTTTTATAGCAAGGATGAAGAATGCAGGGTTAATATGCTAAAGTCAATAGCTTTATATATTCCAACAACACAAAAAAATAAAATTTGAAATTAATGGCACAAGATCATTTTCATTGATATTCCTCAAAGTTAAATACTTAAATATAATAAAATGTGCCTATTCTATATGAGAAAAACTACTTTCCATAACTTATCAGCTTTTGTTGTCAGTTTTCTCCATTTTGACCATTCTACTAGGTTTATCGTGCTAACTCAGTTCACAGCTTTCTAGTGATATGATGTAAAGTATCTTTCCAAAGTTTATTTACTGTCTGTGTATCTTCTTTAGGAAGATGTTGGTTCTGGTCTTTGCCCACATTTTCATAAGGTCCTTTGTGTTCTCACTGTTGAATTTTAAAAGTTTTTCATATATTTTCAGGAAACAATGCATAATCAGATGTGTATTTTGCGAATATTTTCTGCCGGTTTATAGCCTGTATCATGTTTTTCAGAGTCACAGTTATTTATTTTAGTAAAGACTATCTTATCAACTGTTTTCAATAAATCATGCCTTTGATGTTATATCTAAAATATCATAAGCATACACAAAGTCATCTAGATTTTCCTCTATGTTATCTTCTAGTTTCATAGTTCTGCATTTTAGTTTTAGGGCTAAGATCCATTTTGAGTTACTTAGTGAAAAATTCAAGGTCTGTGTGTAGATTCATTCTCTCTTTTCTGGAATGTGGATATGGTATGTATGTTTAAGCATCGTCAAAGAGTATCTGTCACTGTGTTCCTCCAAGAACAATATTTATATTTATATGGGCTCTCTGTTCCATTCCAATGTCCTCATTTGTCTACTCTTTCCTCTAAACTACACTGTCTTGACTAAGGTAGATTTGTAGTAAATACTGAAGTTGGGTAATGACAGTCTTTTGATTTTGTCCTTCTCCTTCAATACTGTATTGGCTAGGTTGTCTATTTTGTTTCTCCACATAAACTTTAAAATAGGTTTATTGGCATTTATAAGATATTTTGCTGGAATTTTGATGGGAATTCCACTGTTTGATCAAATACAAAGACCCATCATGTTAGCAATGTTGAGCCTTCCTATTCAGGAACATGGAATATCTCTATTTATTTTTCATTTGTTTTTAAGTTTCATTTACTGCTAGTGGAAAAACAAAATAGAAAGGCACTTCGAAATGATTTACCAGTTTCTTATAAAACTTACCGTACTCTTACCCTACATCCCGGTTGGTAGTCTTACTCCTTGGTATGTACCTAGAGGTGCCGAGTACTTATGTTGATTCAACCCCCCTCACATGAATATTAGTTTAGTTTATTTGTAACTGCCAAAATGTTAAAGTTACCAAGATATCCTTAGTAAGTGAACAGATTTTTTTTTTTTTTTAAAGATATATCCAAACAAAGAAGTGTTCAGCATTACAAAGAAATGAGGCAGAGTACTTCCAGGACAAGGTGGTTGGCTTAGCCCAGGCAAACCACGGTGGGGATATGGGAAATTCCTGACTCGCTATGGCACCCCCAGCAATTTAGAAGCCCTCTCTGCAGTGAGCCACTGACTGTAGTCCTGTGGTGTCCAACCCAGGGTTCTGGGTGCTTAGGCCATGATGATGCCACCAGCCAGGCTTTCCTGCCTGGCATATCAGTGCCTACAAATCTTAAAAATTAAGAAAAACATTCTATCTCCATGTCCTTCAAGACAGGCTTCAACTTCTGTCATACCTTGAATTACTACCCTGTGCTGTATATCCCCGGGACAAGGACCAACTGTGGGAAGGATTGAACATGGAGAGAGTTGCAGAAGAAGTGAATGTGGTAGTCTGAGTACAGGCCCCGTGGGGCTCTCTGCCACTATTCAGCTACAGCAGTTAGCTGTGGAGCACAGCAAAGACATCCACATGTATCTGGTACAGAAAGATGCTCAGATAGGGACTTGTACTCTCAGGAGCTTGTCTTGATCCAGAGGCTTTCCAAGAGCTCTTTCCAGACTAGAAGGAGTAGGGCACTCTGCTTAACACTCCTGTAACAGAAGACAGATTTGGAATTTTAACAAAGAAACACACAATTCCTGTGCCAATTTTTCCAGGAAGAGTGAGATGCATATTCATAGAGCATGGAATACTACAGCTGGAAGGGACTTCAGTAGAGGTGAAGTCCCCTTCTTCATAATGAGGAAACAGGCCTCCAGGATGAAGGATTTATCGAGTGACATGCTTTGCTAATGGGAAAGCAGAACTAGAAGTCAGCTCTCAGCAACAGACTCACAAGCCAGCCAGGAATTTTCAATTTAATAAATTAGTGTACAGCAAAGGAAATAAGCACTGGTGTGAAGCAGCACCTACAAAATGAGAAAATTGTGCTAGCTACTCCTTGGACAGGACTAATACCTAGAATGTATAAATAACTCAAAAAAGTTAGGCTCCCAAAACTGAAAGACTCATTCAGTGGGCACTTGAAAAGAATAGACAGTTCTCAAAAAGAGAATGGCTAATATGTGAAAAAATGTTCACTATCTCTGCTATTAGAGAAATGTAAGTCAAAACACCACTGAGATTCCATTTTATTCCAGAAAGAATGAATGTCATCAAGAAATTAAATAACAAATGTGGAAAGGCTGCAGGGAAAAAAATCAACCCTTCTAAATTGTATGTGGAAATGTGGAAGTCAGTAGGGAGATTCCTCTAAAGACTAAAACTAGGGACAGGGGAGATGGCTCAGTAGAATAAGTGCTTCCTTGATGAGCTCAAGGGTCTGAGTTCAATCCCTGGTTCTGCCAAAAGAGAACCTAAAACTAGTGAGACTGCTTGGTGGCATGTACCTGTAATCCCAGCACTTGGGAGGCTGAAAACAGGAGTATCTGATCTGCATAGTAAGACCCTGTAGAACCTGAACTAAATATATTTAAAAAAAAAAAAACAACTAGTGATTCCACTTGGCCTGGCAGTCCATACTAGGTATCTTCTGAAGCATTAACCTTAGGTGACAGTGATATTGTCATATCTGTATTTGTAGCAGCACAATTCATAATCGCTAAGTCTTGAAAGTGGCCTGTGTGTCCATCAGCAATTGAATGGATAAAGAAAATGTATTCATACACAATGGAGTATAAGCCATAAAGTAGAATAAATTACAATCATTTGTAGGACAGTGGATACATTTTGAGATCATTCTGTTAAGAAAAGTCACACACACAAGCTTAAATATATGTTTTTTCTCCTGTATGAGAAGCCCAGAGTCTGCATAACTTAAAGAACAAAATAAAAGATAAGGGAGGGAAGGGAGAGATAGGTGAGATGCAGTAGCATGTTCTGTGCATGTGCCAGCTCCCCCATGAATGGGATCATGTGTACAGCAAATTCATGTAGTAAAATAATTGAGAGCTCTAAGCCACAAAAAATAAATAAGTAAATAAAAAGAAATGAACTATTTAGGCCATAAATCATGCTGGAGTTAAGTGCATATTATTAAGTGAAAAATGTTCCTTCAAAAATACATACTGCATGACTCCAACTATATGACATTCTTGAAAAGACACAGCTGTGTAGACAATAAATGAATCACTGATTCATTTACGAATGAGGGGAAATGTATACAGGGAGTCCAGAAGATTTTTAGGACAGTGAAAACTACTCTGTGTTATCATATTAGTTGACACAGGTTGCCATGTGTATTTCAAAACTCACAGGAAGTACATCACCAAGAATAAACTCTTCAGGTGTTGAAATCTGAGTGACAATGATGTATCAGTGTAGCTTCCTTGATTCCAGCAGATATAGCAAAGGTACCACTCTGCTGTGGAATTTTAATAGTGAAGGACATGGTGCATACAGGGAGGAAGCCTACAGATATATGGAAAGTCTCAGCGAATTCACTTCAATTTTTCTGTGCATCTAAAGCCACTCAAAAATAAATAAATAAAGGATATTTATCAAAAGGGTAAACATTTAAAATGCATATGGTCACCATTCATTCATATTCTCCCATTTCTCCTTTGTTTCTCCTCTTCATTCCCCTTTAAATTCTACCTTTTCTCTTTTTCATTGTTTCCTATTGCTTTACTAAAAAAAAGTTAAGGGGTTGTGATGAATGGGTAGATAAGTGGGTGAACTTGATACTGCTGATCATTTTTCCTATGTGTAAAGCTTGATGATCTTGTTAAAAGGAAGGTAACCATAAATTTTTCATGTGTTTTCAGTGTTTTGAAATCAAGGGGCGCTATTACATCTTCCTTTTACCAAGCACCATCTTTAGTCACATGTTCTTCCCAAACTCAAGGTCATTCTCTGTGTATGTTTGAGTCAGGGCTTTCCAGAGTCAATACCAGGGAGGTGCTCACCCAGCAGACTGCCTTTCCACATGGAAATATTTAAATGCAGAAGCCAAAAAGGAAATGTGCTGCCATCACATGTAGCCTTTAAGGAGGTGAAAGGTTGCCTAGTGTGCTGGTGCGGTTAGATAAGCGAGTGTGCAGATTCTTTTCCACTACAATTTTAATTTTCAACATGGACTTTTTCACATTGACCTGTGGTTTGGAGGACTTTCATGTTCTTCTGTCTTAAAATATAATTCGGGATATTATAGGTGGCTTATTACACTTAATTTTGCTGTCAGTATATTTTGTAAAAAAATAATTCTTCCGAGGTCACTTACATAGGTTATGTCTGCCTTTTTACACTGCAAAACTAAATTCACTTTAGTTCTGTTACATAGAAAAGCCAAAATAATCTGCTGTCAAGTTAGTGTGCAGAACAAGTAGCATTTTATACATTAATTTTAACATCCAAATATGCTTAAAATTTCCCCGGGAGAAGGCAGTATACTCATTCAAAATGAGGACATGGACCCCAGCTCCAGTACAGAATGACTGTCTTTGGCAAGCCTTTGCATCCCTGTCTGGCTCAGAAGAGCCATTCTCTTTATCTAAGAGTGTTGACTTTAATATTGGGTACAAAAATGTTCTTAGAATCAAAGAACACAGTCCTGTTCTGTTCCCAAATTTCTGTTAAGTGAAGGGTCCCACAACCTTTCTAGCACTCCTTTGTCTAAAGGCACTTGAACATGCCTCGATACTGGTAGCTTCCATTAACTGTATTTTATGACAGTATATAAAAATGTGCATACCCAAAAGCACAATTTAATGAACCTCAGCAACCTTCCCCTATCACACAGCTCCAACATTTACTGAGTATGTGACCTATCTTTTTTGTTTACCCTTACACACACACACACACACACACACACACACACATTCACGCATGCACACACACAGTGTTTAAAGCCTGATATTTAAAGCAAATAATAGACATCATCATTTCATCTATAAATATTTTAGGCTGGTCTGTTTAACAAAATGTAATCATAATACCATTTTCTCACACACCCCAAACAAATTGATCTCTCAATGTGAGCAAATCTCTAGTTAGTGTTCAGGCCACACCAAATTTCTTAGGGTTTTTTTTCCATAGATGTCCTTGAAGCAATACCTGAATTACACCTGCACAGCATTGGTTGTTATGTCTGGAGAGTTCTTTACAATCTGTAGGTTCCCACCTTGCTCTCCTCACCATCTGCATGCTCGCAACATGACTGCGTCACTCTTCTGTTGAGTTCCTCACCTCTGGGTTGGGCTGAGTCCATCTCCCTGCTCCCCCAACCCATGTTTTCTGTCTGAGCTGAACAGAACTCAGGCTTGAAGTGTTGGCAGAAGCCTTTTCCGGTCAGTGCTGTACTTATGTTGTATTTTATAGGGAGCACTTGGTGACTGCTGCCCTCTCTGTTGGGTCTTGGATGTCTGCTGAAGCAGGCCAAAGACCACCATCAGTCATACCCAGAACAATGCCAGTGTCCTGCAGTCAGTTCTGCAATGTATGTCTTCAGCAACACTGTTGTGAGTTCACGAGTAGTCATGGGCTTCTGCTGAGGCCAGAGGATATGATTTCTGAAGCTGTGATTCCCAAAACTGTCTGTCCAATGTTGGAAATTATTTTCAACAACTTTTTGAAAACCACAGATTGCTGGGCTCCATTCCAGCACATTCTGACTCCCATGACTAGGAGGAGACCCAGAAATCTGGATTGATGGGTAGGGTAGATGGGGTGGAAGGAACAGATCCAACAAGCCATCTTCTGATGGTGAACCTGAGCCAGAGGCCAGTGAGGAATGCTGTAAACAAGTAGTAGAGGGGTGAGGACTCCTGCGGGGAGAAAGCAGGAGTTGGGGAGACTGGGGGCAGAAGGAGCAGTGGCTAGGCTCTTCCTGCCTTCCAGACATGACCTATTTGGGCCTGAGCTCAGGTGCAGTGGCAGCTGCAATGAAAACAGTCACTGCATGAGAGGTGGCTGTCAACTGGAGGGCTCACCGGGTGGATTAGATCTGGAGGGCAGTGGGAAAATTGGTGTAGAGCCAAGGGCCATGACCATTAATCTTAAGAGGATAATCAGATCTGATATGGAAGATATTTATGGGTTTTATATTTTTCCCTTTGACCTACAATGTTGAAATCATGCTCTTACCTCTTCACTAACTGGTTTGCAAGTGCTTTTAATCAGTGTTCTGAAAAACAACCTGTGTGCAGTGTTTGGATTATAGAGGCTAGAAAGACCTGCAGTTAAATCCTGAAGACCTGAGGGCATAGTCCCAAATCTCAAGCTGGAAGCCCAAGGACCAGGAAAGTTAGGAGAGTAAGTTCCACCTAAACCAACAGCCTTGAGATCCAAGAAAAGCAGTCTTTCAGTTCAAGTTCACAAATGGAACAATCTGTGTTGTGCTTCAAGGCAGTCAGACATGAAGAGTCACTCCTTCTGTGGAGAGGGCCAGCCTTTGCCTCCCAGCCACGCCTTTACCTGACTGGATGAGGACTACTCACCCTGGGGAGGATGATTCACTTTACTGAGGCCACTACTCAAATGCTAATGTCAAATAATTTAGAAGCAGCCTTATAGAAATGCTGAGAAAAAAAGTTTGACAAATTAAGTTTGCATACCATGGCTTCCTAGGTTGTCATCTAGAATTAACTGTCACAGAAACAATTTCCATTCACCTCAGATAGAGTTGAAGGGTAATTTTTCCATGTGTTGGGCATTTGATATTCTGCTATCAGTCCCGATTACCTTCCCACGTCACGTGTAGCCCTGGTGCCAAATCAGCAGCAGCTGTCATCTCCCCAGCTCCCTTGCTCATTTACAAGGTGTTTGGGGCTTGGCAAACATTGCACAGGAATTCTCCCGCTCTTTCTGGTTTATGGAAATGGCAAGAGTGAACATCCCACAGAAGAGCTCAAGATGGCAGCCTGAGAGCTGAGTCTGCTCTCTTTGTGGAGTTCTGTGCGGAGTATTTTTCATTTTGCTGATTAATTTTAAAATCAAAGTGAAACTAAGCCAGAACATTGCAGTGTTGAACAGCTGGAGAGTTGTTCCTGCTCACCTCCTATAAGTGGCAGGGCATCGCTATTTGTTTTATTTTATTAAATACCTCCTTGCCTCTGAAGGAGAAGTGACTCTCTCCCTCAGTGGAGACCAGAGGAAGGTCCTGCACAAGCCACTTTCCTGTCACTGTGCCTGAAGGTGGCTGCCCACCTTGTTCCAAGACAGATGTGAGCTTCAGGTCGCTGTTGACCTCATTGTTTATTTAGCTTAATTACATACCCTTTTAATATTTCCTCCTGCTGCTGCCCCTCACACAGCACACCGGCACACCGTGCTGCAGCACCACGGGGGTGAGAAGGAAAGGTCTTTTAAGATGAAGCACTTAATTAGCTCAGGGTCCCCAGGAGAAGCTTGAGCTAGAAATGCAGCCAAAAAGGAGGCAAAGAATAGCCGCACTTGAGAAGCAGCGACCAGTGGTAGGAAGATACTGGCTACCTGCCAGAATGCCTGAACTACTAAAACCATCCCAGAATCTGTGACCCGTCTAAGTTACATCCATGGTAGCGTCGTGCTTCAGGCCACTTTCCCATGGTATTTGGTTTCTCCTGCCACCAAGGCTTACTTCCCCAGGACCTTGCTATTTTTCCTCAGTGCACATACTGTCCTGTGTGTAGCTAATAGATGACCCACCAGCAAGGTTCTTGGTTCCTTCTTGGCCCTGCTGGGTGACTAGATTGTCGTTTAGAGCCCCCTAATTGACTTGTTTTAAATATAGTCATTATCTGGTAAGTATTATTAAAAGATAAGACATGCAAATATATATTATGAAATAAACATAATAAGTGAAATTATAGATTATGTTATATAGGCTTAATTATAGGGAAGTTTATATTAGATTGTAAAGGTATGTACATACATTGAGCATAGTTTTTTATATATATATAATAAAACTATGCTCAATGTATATTTTATACACACACACAGGTTGCATGGAATGTAGATTTTAAATATTGCATATAATTATGTAAATAAACTAAGCAATAGGATAAAATACTTGTTCATTCATGTTGTAAAAACTTTTCTGGAAGTGAGGAGAGTATAGTAGCCAAGTCCCCTAGGGATCTCGGCACCAGCAGCCATCCGAGTTGTCTCTGCTGGCTGGCAGCAGATACCAAGACAGTGAGCAAATTGGAAGCCTGTGCCTTCTCTTCATCCTCTCTGAATGCTTTGGAACCACTTCAATAATGAGTTTGCATATGGGTTAGCATATGAGTGACACCCATCCACATTCTTACTGCTTAAAGTTGTAGAAAAGCTTGCATTTTAAATTCCTAAAAGTACATTGTTCATCCTTTGGAAAATGAGTAGCTTACTGTGAATCAAGCAGTCCTCAGAACTTCCGGTGCTGAAAGCAAGGGGCCATGCTCCCTGCCCTTTTCTAGCTCATGTGAAGCAAATGTGGCTCTTTACAACAAAAGCACCCTCTGCCCCAGTCCTGTTCCATAGATAACGGACATTGTGTGGTGTTGTTCAACCCGTGACCTTGCCTGTGGCCACCATGGGCAGGCCTGGTGCGCCCCTCCTGCTCTCTCCACTCCCCCACCTCCTCTGAAGCCAGGGCAGCCCCAATAGGCCCCACACCCTGGATTCCTGAGGCTGGGGAAGGCTAGGACTTAGAGGGAGATCATGGGGCAGCAGTTTCCCTGTGAAACTACAAGGGACGACAGCCTGGGGACAAATATGCTGACCTTCCTCCCTTGTCCCTCCAAGGACTGTTTGTGAGCACAGTCCTGTTTCTGGAAACCGGGTGGCATGCTTTAGCAGAACTGAGCCTCGCTGTCCACGTGAGGACCTGCTGCGCAGCACCCCTTTGTTGGCCGTTCTGTCCACTGTTATGTTATAACCTTGCTTCTATTCCCAGATTCACCACTGAATAACCTGCCCCACCATCTGCTAGCAGATAGATAACTGCTCCCATGTGTGTGGCAGTGTCCTTTGGGACTTTTTCCATGAACGTACAAATGTGTAAACCAGGAGTTGCCAAGCTGGGTGTCAGGCTATAGCTGGATATCAGACCCTGGCCTGTTAGAAACCCGATGCACAGCAGAGGGAGAGCAGCAGGCAAGAGGTGGAAGCCTCTGTATTTATAGCTTCTCCCTGCCTGTGCTCTGCCTCGTGTAAGATCAGCTGTGCTACTGGATTCTCAAGAGAATGTGAACCTACTACAAACTGCACAGAAGAGGGACTTAGATTGCGGGATACTTAGGAGAATGTAATCCACAAGCCACCCCCTTTAACCATGGAAAAGTTGTTTTCCGTATAACTAGTCCCTGGTGCTAAAAAATGTTGGGGCACTTCTGGCATAACCCTATAGCTGTGTGTGTGTGTGTGTGTGTGTGTGTGTGTGTGTGTGTGTGTGAACTTACATGTTTTATTTTTTAAATCTCCTTGCTCATCCCTTGTACCTCTGTTTTTCCAGGCACAGCTCTTTCCAGCTGTTTCTATTGGTGTCCTCTCCCAAATAAGAGCTATGTCCATGTTTTGCAGCTTGTTTGGTTTTTAAGCAATCTTAAATTCGTTTCTCTACATCACACTGTAGGTGGAGGGTCCATGTGCTGTTCACTCCCTCACTTTTCCCACATCATGTGTCAGCGCTGTGGTGAGCTCAGCTTTCTAGGTTACTGTGTGCTCATTACTCACTCGGCCTCCAATCCTCAGTCAGTTGTGTGAATCTCTTCTCAAATGTGCATGCCACTGATGCTTTACAATTGCGCTCTCCTCATGGAATTCTCTCCTGGGACCTCTGGCCTGCTATAGGCAGCCCGAGACACACCTGCTGCCCCATGATCTCCCTTCTGCATTACCCCTGCTCCTCAGTTGTTTCCCTGTCCCTAGTTCCCTGTGTTTCTCTCCTTCCTGATTTACTCCCTCGCTTGATAGATGTGAGACCTTCCTGAGACCTGGGGTGCAAAGCCTTTCTAGTGATATGCCTGAAAATCTCTTCATTACTTTTGCTGAATATAAACTGTCAGCTGCAAACCATTTGCATCTGAATTGCACAGGGAAGATCACAGCCTTTTTTCTGTTTTAAGCACTTCAAGGCCTTTTCTTGGGCCCCTGCTAGAAGCCTTTCTGTGGAGCATCCACTCAGTGTCCTGAGAGTCTTCAGCTTTCTGAATTCCCCTGTGGTCAGCACCCATCAGTTCTTGGCTCTCCATGGACACTGTCAGTTTCTCTCAAGCACTGTGTTTCTGGAAAATTCTCTCGATCATTTCCTGTCTGAAGCTTATTTCTGTTTCCATCTGCAATTTCATTCCATTTTCTCTGTGTTGAACATCCTGGTCTGTGCCTCTCATCTTCTCGCCTCCTGTTTAGTTTCCATCTCTCTCTCTCTACCACCTTTCAACAAATGGGTCCTTCTCTGTGTGTCCTTAGAGAAGCACTGCATGATGAGGTCCTCCTTGGCTTGCTTTAGCAGCCTTCTGACTATTTCTGCAGCTCCTAGTGCTGCTACTAACTTTCAAGTTTTCTTGCTTCCTGAAATAGTCCATTTTGGTTTTTCCCATGGATGGTAGTGCTGTTCTTCATGCATTTTCTTTGTTGCAACTGCCCAAAAGACACATTCAAAATTCTTCTTGTGCATTCATGTATTTAAAGAGCCAGTCTCTGTCCTACCTCTACTAAATTCTCTGCTCACTATTTATATCAACATTTGGGAATCATCCTTTCTCTTTTATGAAGCCCTGTCCAATTTGCATGAGACTTTCTCACAGGTGCTTTAGCTCCCCTAACTCCATTTATTCAGATTTGTTTGCCAAATAAATTGTGCTTTCCTTAGATAAAAGGCACTCATCACGGCCTTTGCTGGTGAGCCTTGTACTGTCCTTCGCTGCTTTTGTAAACTACATCTTAGAATGCAGCGAGCTGTTTCCCCCCCCCCCGATAGTGCTTTGTTCGTTCTTTGTGTGCCACTTACGTTTCATAATGTTAATGAATCACAGCGTATGCTGCAGCCCTTTGAGATAATATGTGGAGGGAAAAAAACGACTAAGAGCATCAGTTTGTTCTAGTCCTACACAACTTTTTACCTTTATTGTTTGCCTATGTGAAGTTCCTATCCATTTTTAAACAGACTTATTTCTGTTTCCAACAATTCCCTGCAATGCATTTACATTTACATATATAATTGTCATTGCAGGCAACCAAATTTTTTAAATGAAGACTTTACCTAATCTGTTTTCTAATTGAGATTACCTGTTTCATATTATTTATGTGTAAAATTAAGAAACTGGTACTGGAATCAAGAAAGCACTTGCTAATCAGAGTTGAAAATGGTAGCAAATAAAACGATTGCCTTTTTCTCTATGGATTCTTTAGCCAGCTGGAGTCACAGCCTAGCAGCTCTATGGCTTGGGTTTCAGCAGTCTTTGATTAAGTACTGTGACAACAGGAAGGTTGGTTCTGCTCTTCTTAGCTCCAGAGACTGGAGTGTTTGTACATCTTGGTATATGTTCCCCTCTCCTTTTCCATTTGAAGTGCTTACCTTCTTCCAGTTCACAAAATTGAATTTATTCACAGTTTCTTATTTGAAATAAATATCGTGCACTCAAGTAATAGCTTAACACATACTACCTTTCCTTTCTTTGGAGGGCAGTTCTCTGATGACAAACACTGGTCATCAGCATAGACCTTATTAGCCCATTTTATCTTAAAGGCCCCAAAGCATTACAAAGATCCTCCAAGTGCAGAGATTTTGTTTTGCTTTAAAAAGTCTTTCTACTGACAGGGGACCTACAAAGTGAAGTACAGGGTTACAGGATAAACCTTGAGGGGACTTGACTGGCCTCATCAGATACAAAAGTTACATTTTTTGTTATATAGGTCTTGCTTTATCTTGGTCTTAACCATCCAGCAGAAAAGTCTAAAAACGAGGTATATAAAATAAGGCCATAATAATAAGCTGAGCTGTAAATGGCTCTAGTCAACAATTTCAGATAACCCACTATTATTGTGGACTGCTAGAATGTGTTGGATTGTTTCGCTAAATTCAGGCACCTATAATAATTGAATGACAGTAGAATATCCATCTTTGACAGGACTAAACAAAAAGAAAGATACAAAGGAAGAACTATTCTGTGTTTGTATAAACAGTAAAGTTAGGATAATTATGCAGTACTTTTGCTTAATTCTATGAGAAGAAAGATTTGCACTAACAGTGTTGGGACAGGATATCCTGTCTGCTTCTTGTACTATGGATAACCACTAGGAAGATAACAATGTAAAAAGTATTAATTATTGAAACTGTACTGTTAATTCAGCTTTCAAAAAAGGTATACAGCTACATTCTCTTAATTCATTGATTAGAGGCATCTGCTCTACTAGTGTTTATAAATAGAACATCATGTATGCACCTTGTACAACAAAAACCACTACAAAAACAATATGCAATCTATTAATTATTGAATCTGTCCTACTAATTTGATTTGAAACTGTCTCATTGCTGTTCTTCAATAAAATAAAATTTTAAAAAAAGAAACTGGACTAATTAAAGGACTGAAAGGAAAAAAAAGAAAGTCTTTCTATGCGCATCGTGCCAGTCCTTCTTCACCTGTGTGATTCTACTTTCAGCATGTGCCTCTAGTGTTGAAGGTCCCAAGTCTGATATGCACATAACTTCTGGGTGAACAGGCCATCTTAATATTGCCAGACTCACGTGTCCAAGAGAGCAAGTACTTTGACTTCTGCCAAGTCAGCAAGCTTCTTTTCTCCAATTTTAAAAGATGGATAGGGCCGTTTTAAGATTTTCTAAAGTTTGGCTTTGAAGCACAAATTAAGATTAAATGGATTTACTTCTCTAGAGGAATTTAATAACCTCCTCTCCATCAGGACAAAGATGTAAATATGGGAGATTTTGCTACATGTCAAGGTCCTGAGCAAATAAAGCCCTGGTTCTCACTGGTTTCTCAAGACTTATTAACATTACCTAATGCAGCACAACTCAGTGCATCCATTGCCTGACAAATAGTCTTTTATGAATAAAGTACTGTGGTACACACACACACACACACACACACACACACACACACATATATATATATTCTCAATTCCATGTTTAGTAAATAATTTCTGTTTACATTGCCCTGTATGGAAATATATACCTAATTCAATCCTTTTCAGAATTAGAGATGTTACATATGAGAAATTTTCTTCTTTCTTTCTCCCTGCTCCATCTTTCTGATAGCGTTAACCCTCAGGCATTGGCCCCTGTGAAAAGGACCAGATAATGCAAATCCCTGAGTAATCCTCTCTGTTGTGGTCTTCACCAAGGGCCACAGTCTCCTCACACCTGGGGTTTAAGCATGGCACCCCTAGGGACACAACACAGGGCCCAGACCTTGAGGAGTAGCTCCCCAGATAAATAATCTTCAGGGCAAATAGATGTCCAGGATCCTCATGAGCCCCAGATCTTGGCAATAAACGGGCCACAGCCCTGACCCCCTAGAGTCTCAAAAGCTTACCCTCTTCACCTACATTCAGAGACTCGCTGTAGTGTTCAGATGTCTGATCCCATCTGGCTCTTAACCACAGGACATTTGTCAATGACAGAAGCTACCTTTGGTCAGATACTAAAGGGAAGACCTGTCTTGTTCAGCCATAGCCACAGCTGGTAGGGAGAATAGGATGGTCATTGAGTGTTGCCAGTGTGTTCACGAGCAGTAGTGGGGTTCTATAAAATGGGAGAATTTAGGGTACCATGTAGAGTACCATCAAACAGTGTGCAAAACACCCCAATCCTTGTCTTTAAGCAATGGATCCTTTAAGTTGTAGACATGAGATACTGCACATTGGGATGCTTACTTGAAAGTCTGCCAGAAACATAGATCACTTGAAACAGTGATTGGATCTCAAAATGTCAGGAATCTCTGAATTTTTAAACAGTGCTGGAAGAAATTATGCATTTAAAAACAAGGAACATAATAGGGTTTGTTGTTATTGTTTGTTTTTGCTTTTGTACATGCATTTTCCAGAATGGCAGTGTCTAATTGTCTTCTAACAAGCATTTTGAGCTGGGGCTATAGCTCAGTAATGGAGCCCTTGCCTAGCAGGTGCAAGACCCTGAAAGTGATCCCCAGAACAGCAAAAGAGCAGAACTAGGGTTTAGGAGATAAACATTTACCTAGTGTGTGATCTTTCAGTTTACCTTTAGATTTGATTCCTCATTTGAAAACATATTACCTCTTCCTTGCTTTAAAACAACTCTGAAATAAAACATCTGCCAGTATCTAGTATGAGGTGATTTGGGCAAAATAGTCTCTTATGGTCCTCTTTCCTCTTCTTTGAAGAGGAAAACACTCAAGTCATATATACTACTTCTGCACTTTAAGTTCATGTGTTTTATATATCTGAAAAAGGAGAAAATTGACAGACCTGCCTATTAGCTCCCAGGACAGTGCTGTACAGACAGTAATGTTTCCTACATGCTATGTGAATATAATCCTTGAGATCCTGCTCCAAACACTTCATGGGCAGGATCTCACTTGATCTTCTAATCCTAAAAGGAAGCTGCTACAATCAGATGAGGACAATAGGGTGCAGAGGAATGAGGGGCTCCCTCTACACCACTGTGCTATTCTGTGCACCCACCAGCAAGGAGGCTTCAAAGCACCAACTGCCCAAGAAACTCCTCACAATATGCCCTGTCCTCCTGACAGGCCAGGGTGCATTTCTGGGTTTCTGTTTGAGTTGTAGAGTTGAGTCTTTCTTCATGGATACTGAGCCTGCTACAGACCCTCACCTAGAGCCAAACATGTCCCCAAGGCTGTGGCCTGCACTGAGCCTTGTACACTGGGATTCATCTTCCTAATCTTCCAACTCTTTTGCTTCATCCAAGTGATGTACAAGGTAGCTCCTATCACAACATCCCAGAAGCTGCCACATCCTCCCCACAGCTCCATGTGCCTTTGCTCCTGGTTCACAGATGCTCTTCCCCTCAGTGAGCTGAGCAGGCAGGATGGCTTTGTCGGTTAGCTTCACTGTCTGGGCAGGTTTGGGTCTTTCTACTGTAGCTGTCTGGAGGATTTTTCCAGAAGCCTGCATCTTCCTCCAGTCTGGGTCTTCATGATCATTAAAACTATCCAAAGCAAGAACGTCATCCTGTAAAACTTGAATATCACATGGACTTTAAACACATATCCCTTGTAAAATTTTTAAAGCTTGCTGGATTTTATTAGAATGTGTGAACCAGACTGAGTATATTAAATTTATGAATCCAATTGATGCAGTACCATAATAATACAATATGCTTATGTCATTAAACTCATAAAGAAGATTCTCTGAATAGCTGTAATAAATAGTTCTGATTCTGTAATCACAGACTAACATTTTCACCCTGGTGAATTTTAACTGTAAGCTCTCAGACCTCTCTATAACATCAAGAACTAAATGCCATATTTCATATGATGACTACTTACTCAACTATTTGCTTTAAAAGCTGGGATAGTGAAAGTAGGTGGTAGAAAAGAAGACCCTCCTGATACAAAATTATGCTAAAATAATTGGGAGCGAATGACATGTGTATACTAGAGCATTAGCTTATACCTAGTCATGGAAATAAAAAACAAAGAAACTTTCTCATTCTGCCTTGACTAATTTCATTTATTCCTTCATCTCTTACTCTCATCTCACGTATTTTGATTATCTGCCAGTGTGTAATAAATTAACCCCAAATCTAGTGCTTATGGTTGTTGTTCTGGATCTGGGCATGGCTCAGCAGGCACAAGGGATCGAGTCAGGCAGCCTTTTGCTCCTGGCTGTGGAGGACTGCACCGGGTGGGGTGGTGCCCTCTGTTGGCTGTAGCAAGCCAGGGCAACACCTGTCTTTGATCCTAGGGGCCAGGGGCCTAAGGACAGAACCCAGGAAGAGGGCAGCAGCCTCATAAACTGTCCACTTTCCCAGTCACCTCTGTGTGACTAGCTTCACCTCTTCGTGACCTTGTTCCTGATATTTGTTTATACTAAATGAAAATATATCCTACATTTGTACTAAGGTTATCTTTAAATGATACTGGGAATTCTGCACATTAAGAAATTCTTAACATAGTCCTGCCTAGATGGCTAGATGGGATTGGTGAATATATCAGAACAGTATCTTTAAGAATATTTATATGACAGTGGAGGGTTTTTCTCATCTACCTCTGCCATCTGTAGTTCCTTTCTGTGTTAATGAATCAAAGGCTTTAGTTAAGATTCCTCAGCTGCCACATGGCTGATTTTATGAGGACAGTAGAAGGGACTAGGTGACCTTCCAAGGATTTTCAGACTCTTGAGCCTCCGGTGAGACAGAAACATTGAGTGTCTCCTCTGCATCATCACTGGAGAGAGGTAGAGAGACGATAAATTGGTGCAAGGCCTGTGAAGGACAATTTGGGCTTATCCATCAGAAGTAAAGATAAGGGACATACCCTTCAATTCAGAAACTCTGTTCTAGGAATTTAAAGGCACTTATACACACTCACTAACATGTTAAGTTTATTATAATGTTATTTGTAATATTCTTTATTCTTTCATTCATTAAATTTTGCTGAGTACCTCTTATGTGGCAGATACCATGTTAAGTATTTATATACATCCTGCGAAGAATTATTGAAAAGTCCTCTGCATTGTGTAGTTTAAATTCTTCTTGAGCTACTGAAAAAGATTGGAACAGCCTACATATTCATTAGTAGTGTGCTAGAACTAGGTTCAATTTCAGAGTGAGAAGGGTTCTACTTGGAATGATAGTCTTAGTAGAAACTGTTAAGTGAACAAAGCAAAAGGCAGAACATTGTATCTCTGTATAAGTTGAAGTGGGACAGCTTTATATGTACTTGTTTAAATGACACAGGAAATAACAATAAAATTTATGGCATACTAGAAGAGATTTGGGGTAGTAGGGAAGAATTGAAAGGGAGACTTCACTGTAGAAATACACATATACACACATGTGCATGCACACACACGAAGAGTTCTCTTTCAACTTACGTGTATACATTAAACCTTTTAATAAGTAGAAACATTAATCATTTAACAATTATATTTAAACATATTTAAAAGCAGGAGTATTAGTACATGCTGTGGGCTCAGCACTCACCATCAGAAGACATGGGTGCTCAGACCCAGAGTGCAAAGTTGTGCTGTTGAGTAAAATAGTCACCCTGTGGAAGCGTCCAGGTTCCACATGATAGGTTTAATTTTTTTGTTAAGGTAAACACTGTAAAATTGCATCTCTCCATTGAATTGGCCACATTTACATGTTCAGTTGTCAGAGGATGCTGGCTACTGCAGGGCACCTCAGACGGCCCACAAGGCACACAGCTTGTGGTGTGAATGGGAGGCAGGAGGGCGCACGCATAGCCTCAGAGCTTAGGCCATGCTGCGGAATGGCTGGCTGCACCTGCATGGATTCCATTTGGGTGGGTTCTCTTACAGCTGTTATCTGCTCTGCTGTGGCCCCTGTTGAAGTCATGTGCCTTATGTTCTGAATTATAGCCAGGACCAGCATCAGACAAACTTCAGTTCTGTGCATGCAAGAGGTCTATGGATCACTCCAGTGACCTTCACCCCAGGTGCACACAGAGCCTAAGAGTATGATGTGAGATCCAGCTCCTCTGGTCACAGGCTGTGGTATGGCAAAGTGAGCGTACTCCTGCACATCTAGTCTTGTCTCAGAAGGCCTTTAAGATCAGTGTTTTCTTACCAATAGCAGAAGGAAGTGTAGAAGATCAAAGCATGAGGGGGTCTATGGTTGCCTGGGCGCAGAATATGGGTAGTGTTTAGAAGCTGGAGCAGCTCCCAGCTGGGCAACCTGCAAGAGGACCTCAAGTGAGACCTCAGTGCTACTGCTACAAAAGGCGACATCTGGCCAACAAACCTGAGTTTGAGAGCAGTTCTTCATAGCAGAGATGAACATAGCCAGTGCCATCTATACGATGCACGACTCCTGACTACTGACCTACATACCTACGAATGCATATTATTTTAAGCTATGAAGTTTTAATAGTTTGTTACACAGCTACAGAAGGCTGATAAAAGGTCTGTCCTGGCAGCTGTTCACACACTGTTTGTGAGCAGTGCTGTCTCACTCAAGGTTACAGTGTGAACTACGAGACTAAGCAGATCCACTGCCTGTTCTCCCAGTGCCTGGGTCCCTGGCTAGCATTCACCTCAAACTGCTCCCAAGGGACTATGATACCACCTTCTGCACACTGGGGACTGTTCTTGGCAGCTACCACCCATCCCCAGGGGATCTCAGTCTAATAAGGTCCCATAGGCCAGCTGCCTAAGTTGAGCTGGCCACATTCTCTGAAGGAAAGAAGAGCACTGGTATTGGGCATCACTGGACAGAGAGTGAAACTAAGAAAGCCACCTGCGCTGGGTATGATATGTGCTGGCTGCTGATTCCTGGAGCTGTGTAGCATAGGTAAATGGGGAGCATTGGGCAGGAAGATGCTTTTGTGTTTTATAATGTGTCACTTTCCATCCTTCTGAAAAAATGCCTGAGAATAACAACTTAAAAGTGGAGAGGTTTATTTTGGCTCACAGTTTCAGCCCATGCTCACCTAGTTCCCTTGCTGTGGGTCTGAGATGAACGAGAACACCATGATGAAAGTGCCTAATGGGTAGGGAGCTGCTCACTATGGCAACCAGGCAACAGAGCAAGAGAGCTGAGTGAGGAAGGCACTAGGGATAGGAGGTGCCCTTCAGAGGGATACCCCCAGCCATCTGCTTCTTGCAGCTGGGCCCCATCACCTAACAACCATTCATCTTGAAGTTAGAAATGGATTAACCAGTCAGTTAGGTCACAGCCTCATGGTCCAGCTGCCTCTTTGGTTTAAGCCCCACCTCTGAACATGCCTGTGTTAAAGATGAAGTTCTCAGTACAAGAGTCTTTGGGGTATACTTCATATTTAAACCACAACATCTGAAGACCTACATAACAGCATTCATTTTTTCTTCCTAGCCTATGACATCCCACATAGATGATCCTGTATTGTATAGAAAAACCTTGCCTGGCCACGATGTGGCCCCACAAGAACAGGAAGAGTGCATTTAAGTTAGCATTGCAAGAAATCCATGGAAATACTCACCTTACAGGTTCAAATGTTGCTGCTTGTTGGCTCAGGGTGTCCTTGGGAAGGTGGTGGGAGAAGTACTGTGAATTAGCATGTAATTGCAGATGCTGGATCCTCTAGCATCCTCATCATCATTGCTTGGGTCAATGCATGATAGCCAGCAAAGACTCACTAAAGGCCTGGATGTCAAGGAGAGAGAGCCAGCTCACAGTGCCTGAGATCTGTCCCCTCACCCCCATGAGGACTGGCAGAGCACTGACCACAGAGCGTTCCCATGTCCATGTTGTTCCTGGTCCAGTCTTGCAGGTCTAGTGAGCACCTAGAGCTCCACTTCCCACCTCCAGGCTTTGAAACTGCTCTCCACCCAGCTCATGGCTACCATCTATCCTCTGGTGTCTTTGCCTGCTTGACTCCTGCCCTTGTGGTTTAAAATACATTTTAGATACCTTTCCTGTGTACTCCATTCTGTTTCTTTAAAGCTGTATCATCTTGCTTTTCCACTCAATCCCTCTGGCAGGACTTGAACTTACCTAGAACAAATTAAGTCTTATTCACTGTCGAATCACCAGCACCTCACTCAGCTCAGTCCAATAGAAAGGCCTAATTAAGTAGTTGGTTGGGTGCATGCATGCCATCAGAGAGAGGAGTCACTAAAATGCAAACCTTCAGCTGGTCATTAAATAATAAGATTTCAGTGGTCAAAACAGAGCACCCACAGCAATGGTGAGGAATGATCCTGAAGGATGAGGTGTGCAGCTGGCCCATGGGCTTTGTGATGAGAGATCATGCGTGTGCTTCATTGAAGTTCTGGCACCCTGCTTCACGAAGAGTAGCTGGACAGTTACTATTAATGCCTGAATCATCTGAATCAAACTGTCCTAAGTTCATGGGGGGGCACTTCTGAGGGCCTTTTGAGAATGAGCCCTATAGAATTGATCCAGTATCATGTATTTTCAGGATTTCAATAAAGCCTACAAGAGGTGTTCAGACTAGAATTTGTGTGAGTTTAGAACTGGGAGATTGGACCCGGGGTGGGTGTCCCCCAGAGCCCACTAGATGGACACACAACACCACAACATGTAGCCAGTGGTGACCCAGCCCCTCTCAGGGCTGGAAACCTCTCAGAGCATCTCCATTCAGAACCAATCTGTCTTCAGAGCTCATCAGTCAGCGGTGAACTTTCCGAGTGCTGCCAGGTAAATGAAGCTTCTAGGTCTTAGTCGATTGGTATTTGTCTTGAAGCTGCCACTATGGCTAATGACTTCTGGGAATGAGAAACTCTCTTCCCTGTTAATATGTCACAGTAGAGAGGCAGATGAGGTCCCATTACATTTTTAAAGAACATTTCAATTATAATAATTTCTATCCATTTAAATTAAATTATAGATTTATGTTAAATTTTTGTAAAATGCAGAAGGTTCCACAACAATGAGGTGACTGGGAAAATCATTAGGATGACCCAGCTGCTCCACATGAAAGGAGCACAGGGCTATAGTTAGAGTCACAGGCTTATTAAAACAGAAACTTTTTCATAATGTGAAATGGCCGCAATACTCTTCCCTGCTAATTAAAGCTGAGGGGAGGGAGCCAGGTGTCAGGGGTCATTCCCAAGCTTCTGCAGGTCCTCCTTCTCACAACGCACACACACCTGGGTGGTTGGGATATAAGGCAGACACTGAGAGCTCTTCAAGCGTGGTGTTGATAGCCATTCTGTGCTTCAGGCTTAACAGCTTGGGCCTCAAGAAAGTTCTTAGGTTGCCACTTCTGCCTGTCATGGCCACTGACGTTGGCTAAGTCAGTGCTTGTTCGGATCTCAGTTTCGTCATCTGCAAACAAAGGACACTGTCTCAGCTGCTCTCCTCTTGATGCTTAGACAAAATATCCAACACCCCAAATGAAGGAAGGAAAGGTTTGTTTAACTCACAGTAGAGGTTTCAGTCTATACTCAGCTGGCTCCAAGGCAGAGTGGCACCTGGCACAGAGCAGCCATTCGCGGTGGCAGAAAAATAGCGAGAACAAAGGGAGTGGCAGCAGCTCAGGCAGCTAGCTAGCCCCTCTCCACTGCTCACATTGTAATGCAGGTTACCTGTCCCAGGGCAGGTGCAGCACCCATTTCCACAGTAATCAATCATACACTTCAGAAGCTACCCTGTGACTGCATGAGGCTTTGCGGGGGACACCTAGACACAAACCATAACAGAACTCAGATGGGTCATCCTTGTTCTAAGTGACCTGCAGTGTTGCACAGGACTAGGAGATGCTTATACAAAGCAACCTGAGGCCCAAAGCCAGAATTAAGACCTCCACATTCTGCTTGCAGTCCTGTGGTTCCCCGCACAAGATCTCTGCTCCTTCTGACCCTGCTTCCCTGTCCATGTTGTTTGCTGGCATCAGGTTCCACTCCTCCTCTAGGCTCAAACCTTCTATTCTTTCAAGAGCTGTAAGGTAGAAGAAGCCACACTGTGAAATTCCCTGCTTACTGCAGAGGTTTTTGCCAGGGTGAACTGGAGCGCCCATGGTCAATACTTAACAACCAGACTGGAATTTCCTCCAGAATCTACAGGTGATTAAAAGGCCATATTTTGCCCAGTTCCATTAACTTCAAAGCATACTTTTCAGCCAGAGCTCTGACTAAAATGTTATCATGGATTGTACCTAAATCAGACTTTCATCAGGAGTATCTAATGTAGAGTAGCATGTAACAGTATAGTGGCGCTCTGGCTTAGGCACCTCAGTCCACATGCTGCATCTGGGAAAAAATTAAAATAGACTGAATTCTTGCTGAATTACCCTGAGGGAGTGTATTTTGCCTTTCAGAACTCATTAACACAGCCAGTAGACCATATTAGCCTGTGTTTTGGTTCAAAAGATTAATAATGTTTAGTTATGTTTTGAGATGGTGTTGGAATTTTAAAGATTGGCCTGTGTGTAGATGAGGGCTCGGGAGGGAACCTTCCAGCCTAACACTTGCTGGGGCTGTGTCAGAGGGATGCCTTTTCCCGTCCAAAGTGTTACTGCCCAAAGCCTCCTAAATCAACCTATTCGTGCAAGAGGAGTTCAATGGCCAGATGCCCTGACCTGACAACAGCAGCCCAGAGGAGCTTGGCCATGGTCTTTTCCAGAAGTGTCTTCTGGTCCCCACTAGTGCGTGCCAACCACCTGCCCATGTCCTGAGGACTGCTGTCGGTGAACTATATTGCAGACAGTAGAAAATAACTGTGTCTGTGGTAGCAGATGGACTCATCAACTTCCAGCCTTGGAATGGATGGACACCAGAGGCTGCCCTCCCCAGCTCACTCTTGAAAATGCTCTGTGGCTACACAATCTGGAGCACCCTTTATTCCACCAGACTCCTGTGGCAGCTCCATTAGCTCTGGGTATGATGTATCCATCCTGTGGCATCATGGGAAAAAAAAGATCACGGGACCTAGCCTTCTGTGCAACAAAACCAGTTGCCAGAGCATTTCTTCCCCAGGAGATCTGGATGCCCTTTGGGAAGGGAAGAGGCCACTGTCCCCCAACAGAGCTGGAAAGTCATTGGCTTTAATGGAACACTGTGGACCTCTGGGGAGGCCTGGAGCATCTCACTTCCCCAGGCTCCTGTGGAACATGCCCTGGCAGACTGGTCAGCATAGCAGCAAGCTCAACCCTGGGAGTGGTAGCCTAGGGGGCACAGCAGCCAGGATGCCCAGGGTGGAGACCTCACCCATGACGGTTGGTGCCCTGGGTTCGGGCTGCATGCGGAGCACTGTGACGCTTAGAGCTGGGAACGGGGACTTTGAGTCCTGGCTCTGGTGCTTGTACACCCTTGACCCATGGGTATAGCTCAGGCTTCTGGTCCTATTTCACATTGATAAGATGGAAGTAACAATAGCCCCATCTTCACTTACTTGCTGCAGGCATTTAATAAGATATACCTTTAAAACTTATCTGCAGTGGTCTCAACCCAGGAGCCCCAAGACT